>JAQFVV010000024.1:3241249-3513749 GCA_028023455.1 Epiperipatus broadwayi | reverse complement strand
CTAGTACGTATTTATTATTTAAATATTTCCTATAGAACTTAGCCAATAATTTTTCTATTTCTTCACCTCCTTTTAAGATATAGATTATAATTCCATCATTACCTGAAGCTTTTTTCTTCCTAGATTTAATTGCAATTCGCTCTTCTTCATTTAAAATGGCGAGAAATTCAGAAGATATGGTTCTTGTAGGAAATAAATTTCCTTGTGTTTATTAGTATATAATTCTCTATAAAGAACAAGGAAAAGTAACATGTATATGTTTATACATAGATAAACAGATAGATAAATTATATTATATATATGTGTGTGTTTTTATATACTTATACATTAATATATAATTTCATGTAGTGTAGATATATGTATGTATAATTGCATTTGAGTATATGGATCTGTTAGTTATACTATATTGGAAACTATTAAAAGTATCTTTAATGGCTGAAAATATTTTTTGACAATTATTTCATCTTCGTACTACAGTTTTTCAGTTTCTTGGGGTTTTTTTTTTCAGTCAAAAAATATAACTAAAATTTCAATTTTCCATTGAATATTTAGTGCCATCTAATAAAAGAAAGTAAAAAACTTGGAATGCTTTGTAAACATATTTAAATGTTCTTAATGTATTCTTTCAGTATTTACAAATATTTATTCAGCAGATAATTTTGTATATAAACGTGGAAGTGTGTAAGAGTTTATCCCTCCAACAAACATTTTTTAAAGATAAAAAGCAATTTCATCAGGTAAAAAAAGACAACGAAAAACAATAACATATAATTTTGAAAAGTAAATAAACTTAAAACTGTTTCTTTACTTACCTGAAATCCTAAAAATCATTTATTTTTTTCTAAAATTTATCTGGTACACACATACACACAAATTCAAATATTCCTTCTCCTTTTCTTCCCCAAGGTAATACAATCAGGCAGTTATTACATTATTTTAATTATACACATATTATATTGACAATAGATACAATTATAGTCTTTAATAGTTACCTTAAATATTAAAATGCATATGAATTTATCTGTAAGTAGATTTTAAATTATAACATAATCTGATTTTCCTTTGATTTGATATTATTTTCAAGAGTATACCAAATACACTCAATCATTCTATTAATAATTAGTAAACACAATTAGAAAAAAAAATCAAACATAAAATTATCAGTTAGGAAACAATCAGTTGTCTAACCAAATTGAGACTACTACTTAAAAAAGTTAATTACTATTAGAAAAGAATTAAGAATATGTAAAACTGTATTAGAGTGAAGTAGAATCTTCATACTTTTAGAGAAGTTTCCAAATGTAAAGGCACCTGAAATAGAAAAATATCAATTTATTGTATTAAAAAAACCAAAAAAAATAATATTTTTTATTACCTTTGTTACTTCATATAATATGAAATGATTTCCATTTATGTAAATAGAATTTATCTGAAAATAAAAGTAAAGCATTATTACAATAAGAAATCAAATAGATAATAGGTGTTAAATAAATTTCATATTCCATAAAGAATTCAAGTAGAACCTTAATGGATTTATGCTGTAAAAATAAAAAAAATGAAATAAAAACACACTCAAATAGTAGCTTTGTAAAATATGTGAAGAAAAGTATTTATTTATTAGATTTCTTCAAAATTCTCATCCCTCTTTGTTCACTGAGTTGGTTATTTGTATTTATCAGCATTTTAACTTGCGTGTATGCCACATTTATTTGCAATATAAGTGTGGAAGATTGTGTTTAGAGTAATTTTAGTGATATAATACTATACTGAGATTTATATAATTTATTCTTTTGTTTTTGTTAGGCAAAAATTATTATGAACACATGAGTGTATATTTAAAAAATAAAGTTAACAACATGATTACTTTGAACATGCAACAAAACATGTTCAAACAGGATATGGAAAACATATATGTTTTAAAATGACAATATGCCTGCTCATATCTTTATAATATTAGACTTAAACCAGTATCACTCTTTAACTCTCACAGCATCTTAATAAGAGTGCTCCTTTTCACTAGGGTTGTTAAATTTTTAGGGCTTGTGATATTTTGAATATTAGATAGTTTGAGGCTTTTCCAGAAGAATGATACAACCATCATAATTATTGCAAATTTATTTTTATTACAAATCAAAAAACTTTTTCACATAAACTATTTATTTTATGAGTGAATTAAACACTTAATCATATACCAAGAAATATACATACATATATATTTAGTATGCATAACATAGTATGGAATCATGTAATTCTTCAACAGTTTTAATATTTCCATTGTTCTCCCTAGTGGCACTTTTTGTAAACATTTGACATTTGAGTACTAAAACTTTTATTTTATATTAGAATAAATTGGACTTGATTTGTTAAAAATTTAAGTTTACAAATAAAAAATATTCTCACAAAAATTATATTTGAACTTTGAAAAATATAGAAAAAATAATAAAGTTAAATATATAATGAGAACAATAACTTTTTTTTATTGGAAGATTATCCCACCACTCATTATAAAATATGTTAAAATCTTTGATGGTTGGACTTAATTTGTAAAACATGAGTGAATTAATGTTAAGTCATTATAAGTCTATGAAATTCTGTTCTAAAATTAAAAATCGTATTTATAAATATCACATGTTTTGTGATATAGTGTTAAGCAGACCATTATTGATTATATTGTTTTTTAATAATTATTATATAAATATTTTCTAAAAACAATCATAAATATTTAAATAAACTATGGAAAATATACGATTTTTTTGCTTATTAGTAATAGAATTTGGAGATGAAGTTACAGTTAGTCTTCCAACTGCTATCTACCAATCAGTGATCTTGTAAGAGGAATTTGGATTCTTTGTTGATTTTTTTTGGCTCAAGACTTCAGATTTCTTTTGATTTTTAAAATAAATCATAACATTTTATTTTCTGTTGTTGCCATCAAAATGAAGCTAGAGTAGCCACAGGAGAGCAAAAGCAAACAAGACTACCATAACATCTTCCAATGAAGTCCTTTGTAGGCATTGTTGAGTAAGATAACAAGCCCTAATGGAAATATTTAAATTTATTCTGCAGCATTATCTAGATTACAAAATTCAAATTACAAACATAAATTATTTGTAATCTGGATTTATAAAATAGATGGCATTGGCAAATCAATGTAAACATTATGTCATCAATGTTAATGTTATCCAGTCATAGAAAGATTAAAGAAATTAGGTAATAGAGTATTATAACCAATCAAAAATATTTAAGCATTACTAGTTATAGTTAATCATTATCTTTCACAAATTTATACAATTTATTTTAGCATTCTGATATTTGTATTTATTTAAATGAACTTGGATTGATGCAGTTTCAATTACTGTACATGAAAAATTCATTATTTTATTGCCATACTGTGTAAAAAATTGAACAAAAATATCTGTACTATGTTTTTACATGTTTCAAAATGAGTTAATGTACACATACATATCTAATTAAACATTAAAAGTATATAATCTTGCTACCATTATTTAGCTAATGCTCTCTATAGAAATATTTTTGATGTTTCAAGTGGCAAATTTGGAAACATCCCAAAAAAGAAGTGTTTATATGTAAATTGCTAAGCATTTAAGATGAAGAAGTGTGACATGAAATTAAATGCATAAAGAAGGGCAAAAATTTAGGAAATAATGGAATTAAATCTTAAAATAAGCAGATTAAGTTTTAGAAAATTGTTGAAAAACAAAATATCAAATATGTAAGCGATAAAGATTTAACAAATGATTGAATGTTGGAATTTTGTTATATAAAAGATGATTTAAGATGTTATAAACTACAAACTTTTCAATATTCTGTTTGTCCCAATGTAATTATAAGTCATCTATATCTTATAAACTTGTTATAACTGAATTATTATGCAGAGGTAATAATTAACATTCAAAAGTTTAAATGCACTGAGTAAGTTTTTGGAAGATTATTGCCAAAATTATAGTGTTGTTTAAAGTTTTGCAGTTAGTAATATGCTTATATATATGGACAATATGATTCTGGCAGGAATCTGTTGAAAGCTTGTTTAGTGCATTTAAAAATTTTGAATGCTAATTATTACATTTTCATAATAACTTGATTGTAATAAGTTTATAAGATTCACATTATTGAATAAAAAGAGAAGTAAACACTTCAAAGTCATTTTTAACAAATTTTAGATTAAATCAATAAAAAGGCAATAATATAGATTTAGAAGTGATTTAATTTCAGAGAATCACATCTATACAACGAGACAAGTTACCCAGAGTAGCACTGAATATGAATTGGGCATGTGTTTTGGGAATTTATTGATTATTGTCATATTATGAAAAATATTTATCAAAATGCAACAGCAGCAGTGATTAGATTTCATGATGTCACTGAGAATATTAACATTGATAAGAGAATACAATGGATAAATCTCATATCTTCAAAACATTTTACAGAAGTTTGTCATAAACTACTTTTTGAATTAAAGTAAGCTGAATGAATAGGTTATCAAGATTTTGCAGACAATGTGTTTATTTTTGAAAATAATGGTTTTCAAAAAATGTTGCAAATGTACCAGATGGAATTAAAAAAAGAGGATTACAAATAAATACTACAAATACCTAAAGTAATGTTCAATTTTTTTTCTGAAGAAGAAAATAAAGATTGATAATCATAAATTAGAAAAAGTTAACAATGACAAATATCTTGGTTAGATTATTAATGTATAAGGAAATGTAGTGAATAAAATTAATTATGGATGGAATGCTTTTGGTAGAACCACTCAATGAAGTATGGTGAGATATATGATTGGAATAACAAAAGGAATTGAAAAAGCAAAACAAATAGATGATAAAAAAACAGATATTGGCTGCTGGGTTGGAGATATTGCTAAAAGAGATGATAATAGATAGACAACTGAATTTTTAAACTTGATACTAGTAGATTGTTAAAAACCTAGTAAGAAAATACATTTAAGTGGTTGGATGAAATAAGAAAATTTGCTGATGTAATGTGAATAAGAAAAATTTTGGATCAGTGAAATGGATTAAACCTGAAAATATCTTCATTCTGCAGAAAATCCATTATAGTTAATAATGATGATGAAATAGTATATACATATAATCATTAAAATCGCACACATATGTATCAATAATTTGTTAAAGAGATTTCTGTTTCAAATTTGCTAAAAACTATTAGTTTTTTATAAGTCGATGATGTTACTGTACATAGATAATTAATACTACATTACACACATACATATATAAGATAATTTTAAAAATTAACTAAGCTTTGAAGAACTTTCTAACAGCACAACGGTATCTTTAATTAAGATTTTCTTAGGAAGAATGCTGAAAAAAAGGGCATTACTTAATAGGCTTGCAATCTATATTTCCACTTTCCAAATAAGAATAGCTAATATTTATTTACCAATCAATACTTGTTGAATAGTAAGTCAACGATGAACTAATTATCTGAAAGAAAATGTTTTAGAAATCGAAAAGTTTAATTTTTATTTAGCTTAAATCTAGCCCAAGTTCCTTGGAAGGACAGCGATTGTGCTCCAAGATTTTAAATATATACTTATATAGAGAGAGAAAAAAGAGAAATACAATTAATTTTTAAAATTTACGTGTCAGTTTTATTAACTTTTAAAAAAATAATATAAGGATAATTAAATCGACGATTAATGATATTTATTTGGAAATATGTTCCTTTTAATCCATAGATAATCCATACATTATTTATTTGTGTTTTAGTATGAGATTTATACTAAAACATAATATTCTTACCATCAATCATCTTGTAAAAGTTATTGTTCCTTTCATTTTGAACGTATCCAGTTCCGCTGATGAAATTTGGTAGTGTCACAAAAGGTAATAAAGGCATAATTTTGGAAGGACAGAAATCAGAGGGTGGTAGACTAGCAGCAGGAGCTACAGGTTCCAATAAATCAAAAGATTTGTTGTGACTGCGTTAGGAAGAAGGATAAGTTGTTTTCATTTATTAATTTATCAAGTCAGTATCTTTATTAAATTATATTGAGCTAGCTAGCGAATAATAAATAACTCTCAATTTAGACAAGATGAGAGATTTCCCATTGGGGGGATAACTATTATCTTTCCCATAGGGTTCCTTGGGCTGTCTATTAATTGCTTGCTATGATTACTTAGTATTTCTTTCTCTTTGTTCTCTAATTGAAAAACTTTATCCAATATATTTTAAATTATTTTACTGTCGCTGTATTTCTTGCATTTAAACTTTCAATTTTAATAAAAATAAATGTTAAACGGACTAGTTAATGGATAAGGTAAATTGTGTGATGTGTGTGCGTATATATATATATCTTTTCTCAGTGTATTCGTTAAGACATTAGCTTGATTTTCTGCAACCTAAGACTTAAATTTGTAATGCATCAAAATTTACAAAAATATTGAAAAATTATACAGTGTAAAGTTAGGAATAATTAGAGAAACTATTCTTGTTTAGATAACTAAACTAAATGAAAAAGAAAAAAAATAAAGCAGTTAATAATATCCAGATGCCAAGTTCAAGAATATGACTAAGTAAGTACTCTTTCTTTATTTCCCAGAATCTATGAAGAGGAATTTTCTGTGTAAGAAAAGTTTTACGAATTATTTTAATAATTAAGAAATTTAATTAAATTAGTATTTGAATTGGACTGCATTATTTTTAGCAACAATTTTTTATTTCTAATTCTAAAGAGATATTTAATACTCTCTATTGGTCTCAGCTATTAGTTTAAAAAAAATATACGTTCATTCATCCTTCATATAAGTTATACAAAGTTACATATCAAATATAGTGTTTCTACTAAGATTACATCATATATATATATATATATATATATATATATATATATATATATATATAATTCTTATCAATCAAAATACACTGTAATTTACAATGAATCCAATATAATGATCAATAGCATATAATAAATCAAATAACATGTTAATTTACTTTAAAAGGAATCTTAGGAACATAAATGATATCAAATTAACATAAGCCTCCTTTCAGGGCCATTGAATGAAAATCTATTTACATAACTTTTCATAGCAAAACTTATTAAACCAAAGTGTTTAAAACATTACATTTAACAAATTTGGGTCCTTTTTCTACCATTCTGATGTGCATCAGTTTTATTGATTTACATACATTACATTAACAAAATATCCCCATTTTAGAGGCATTATCATGTAGTTAGCATAACTAAATGTTTTTTCTGCTTAGACACCAAATCATCTGATTACTTCAGTTGTCGGATCTTTGCACTATTTTCATTCTCCATCACCCAATGTCCACTCTTAAAAAGTCTATCTCCTTCTTCATCCAATTCTTGACACAAGTCTTCTTTCTTGTAAAATGTTATAATTCTATATTGTCCAGACTTATACATTGTCTTAGATTGATTTGAGACCAAGTTTGATTGATTAGTCATTTATGGCAAATTTTTTTGTCAGTATTTTTAATTTTTGTAATAAATACACTATTGTTTTAACTGGGCCATAGTCTTTCTCACTCACAAAAAGCAGTTTATTTCTCAGTGTCCATATACAGAAATTGATAAATGTTGTTAGTTTTATAATTCTGAAGTGACCTTTCTTAAATGCTTTTATCAAGTGTATGCATGTTGATTCACCATAGTTAGTAAAAGATATGATGGCATTACACAGGCTAATCCAAATTTGGCACTCCTCTAGTATAGGTACTTATTTCTCATCATTCCTTCTACATAGGGAGCATATAGTGTCCAAATCAAAACCTCTTTGATTATGCAGAAAAATGCAGTAAGTAATCCCCTAGGTTGATCTTGATCAGAAAGTGTATAAATCTTGGTTCTAATTTTAATTGCTTAGTCAACCTAAAGAACCTTAAGATCCCAATGGACAGAATGTTAAATTTTCATCTTATTTGCGTTCACAAGTTCATATGTATTCCAATAGTTTATCTTGCTATTAAACATAGTTGCAGTATTTGTGACCTTAAGATTTTCCAAAACCAAAGACACTTGCTTGTGTAACCATAGCTTCCCATTTTTGGGTGGAGGTCGATCCATCAGAATAATTTTCTTCTGAATGAATCAGACTCTCCATGTCAGGATTGTTGATGAACAATTTTACCAGGATATTAAGAATACATTGCATTAAACAGATCCTAATTGCATGTAGACCTAAGCCATTTAATTATCTCAGACTCTGCTGGAGCCTTAGGCTGATGGCAGAGTTACCCCTCCCCCAACATAACTTCCTACATTGAGTTTTGACTTTCTTTATAAAAGGTTTTACCAGAGAAAAACCTGCAAGGAAGTATGTTTTCTTTGGGAGCATAACATCATTCATCAGAGTTATTTTTCCAAACAATGATAAATATATTTTAGCCAGAGATCCAATAAAATTTGCTGTTTTGATCAATAAACCATCTTCAATATCCTTTCTCATCTTGAATGGTGGGTAAGCAAGATGGAATTCCAGGAATTTCTGAGGAGGAGCCTAGAACCTGCTGGAAATTTGCTTCCCAGTTTTAATTGACATTATGGCTGATTTCTCATTGACCCTTAGATGAAATTCATATTCAAATTGGTCCAAGAGCTCTTCAAGCCTTGCAAATTCCTTCTGTGAAGTGGGAAAAACATTATCATCCATATTGGAAATGTGGCAGATTCTCTTCATCAGCAAAGGGATGGCTATCCCATTAAGAGATGTCTCAATGCTCAGCAGGAGGGGATTCATATAGACAGTGAAAATGAGCACACTCAGAAGTAAGTCCTGAGGAATGGAAATATCAGGCTTGAAACCTGGAGAGATGCTTTCCATCAAGAGACAAAACACCTCCCAATTATGGAGGTTTTCTATCATCTGGATGTAGGCAGCAGGTACCTTGAGTCCTTCCAAGACCCACAAAAGTACATCAACTTTGATGCAATCAAAAGGTGCAGTAAAGTCAAGCTGTACAGTGACTGGATGTGACATCTTTATGTGAATATGATCTACCAAGAGGCAAAATCAGCTTACAGCTTTGGCTGTTGAACTTCTCCTCTTGGCAAACTGGTAATTGGTCAGCTGATCTATGATGTTATCTTGAATATTAATTTTAATAAAGCCCTCAACTGCCTTTACCAGTAGAGGGATCATCGATATGAGCCTAAGATTCCCCAGGTTCTGAGGGCCCTGTATCTTTTTAACCAGGGGAACCATGGCTTTTGGATTGATCCATAGAAGTTCCTGGCAGGCGTCAGCCAAAAGGTCAGTCATTCACTTAATAATAGATGCTGTAAAAGCACTCAAATAAAGCAGGAGAAATCTGGGAATTCCATGCAAGGCAGGGTGAATTCTCTCTGGTATTATCTTAATTCTTTCAATAATTCTTCTTTCCATGATCTTATTCTTTCAATAATTCTCCTTTCCATGATCTTATGCATGGAGCCCCACACTATATTAAAAGTTTTCCTGCTAAAGGCAACTTTTTGATGTTTAAACCTTTCTTCATAATAATCATATATCCTGGCAAGCATGGAAGACCCTGCATATAGGTTACTGTCCATCTGGATCACTCTCAGGACCTTTTCTTTTGTGCTGAACCCAAGAACCCACCTAGGTAACCTGTGGTCTAGCAATGCTGATTTTGGATAAATTTCATGCTCTTTTAAGCGATAGATATTTATCAATCACCTTCTACATAGCTTTGTATTTTGTTTTTCAACTTAATAATTGTTTTAATGTTCTGTGCCTCTATGGGCAAATTCATTAATTTTTCAGCAATCTTGTCTAACTCTGATATCATGCAAACAGCATCTTGGGCTCTTGAGGTATATCTGGCAATCAATTTTCCTAAAATCTCAATCCATGCATCATATGGGTGAAGATTACTTAAATTAACTCTATTAAAATATGATGTAGGCCTCAGATACCAATTGTGTATTGATATTAGTACAGGTCAACATTATGATTGTTCTAGGGAGCTCAGACACCACATTACAGAAAAAAGTTGAATTCCACCACAAGGTGATCCAAAAAGGTTAGTTGTCAAAGCTCTGCCTTAATGGTTCTAAAAATTATCAGAGAGATAAAGAGCAAATCAATTAGAGTTTTTGCTTTTCTTGTATGATATGAAAAGGCCTTCTCCAGAAACAGTGATATGCAACCAATTAACAGTAGGTTGATTGTTTGAATATATTTCTCTAAAACGTTTTATTGGATAAATTGAATTCACCAACAATTATCATCAGAAAGGGACTAGTTCTAAATGATATATTTACATTTTGCCTATTTTATGTATGATTTGTGTTTGCCTTGATAAGGGTACATTTATTAAATTGAAAGTAAAATTTTGAAATTTAATAATCACTATTACACAGTTGTTATCAATCTTAATTATCTTGAAGAATGTGATTGGCAAATTTTTATTTATTAATATTGTGAACCCTCCCACTGCTAAATTAGAAAAGGAGTAATGAAAGTATCCAAAAGCATTAATCCTGTCAATAATTTGCTGATCAATTCGATGATGCATCTTTGTCTCCCAAGACATAATATATCAGGGGCACAAACCCCAAACCACTGCTCCAATGCAAAGACTCTTGCTTTGGAATTCAAACCACTGACATTCATTGGTGCAATTTTAATCATTCAGAAATAAGGTTAAGATTGTTCTAGATTTATCCTTGTCTCATGGGAGACCTATTCTTATTTTCACACAGTTCATTCAATTTCACTTCAAGCTCCATGAGCTATAAACTTTCTTCATCGTTATTGACCAGGATGGATGTGGATACTTCTTCCTTAACATCTAAGTCAGCTTTACCCATTTGCAGGACAATTATTTCAATACTGCATCTGATAAAGTCATCCGGAATTGATTCCATCAACAAATTGGTCAAGCTTGGAGAGCTAAGCCGAGTCTTCTTAATTGATTGGGATGGAGAGGAAGTTATCTGATCTGATAGATCTAGTAGATTCTCTTTTGAAAGTAGATCTAGTAGATTCTCTGTTGACTCACTTTCACAATCTGAGTTCACCTTTGTTTTGGAGTGGGCAGACATCTTTTTTCATTTGAGGAAGACCTCCACACTCACTTCCTACCACTTTATTCTCATGAACTGAAACTTTAAATTCCATGATCTTAAATCCTCCATTGAGAACCAGAATAATCTTTTAAGTGTTTCTGATTGTGATGAATGTTTTTCATCAACATGCAGGACATAAATTGATTGTTCTTCTTTTTTATTCCATATGTTTAACCTTTCATTTGTTAGTTCTTGTCTTGAATTAGTCTTAGTCCATAAACATTGATTATTATAGTTTGTAAACTGACACTTATGAAAACTCTTCCATATGGTCCCACACACATTGCATTTTTTTTCTGGGCTCTTGGTATTAGTTCTATCTGAATACTTTTCTTGATTTTCTCTTTTGTTGGGATCTCTTGTTTTGTCTACAATACCTTTATACTTTTTAGAATCTTGTTTTGGTTACAAAAAACACAGTGGGGCTACACCTCTCAGAATAATGATTAGAGGAGATTTGTTATAATCAATCAAAGATAAGGGTGATATTCCTTTCTTCAGTAATATTTTAAAATTAGCAGAATTTGTTAAAAATTGGGAAATTTAAATAATTGATAGATTGGTACTGAAAATTTAATACTCTCCCATAAGGATAAAATATTCTTTGCAATTCTGCAATTTCAAAATTCATTCCACAATTACGAACCACTCTGTCTATACAAGCTGGTCTATTTAAATATATATGTATCCAAAATCTATTGGCTAATACTTTAAACTTATTTTAAAATTATTCTGTCATAAATGAATTATTAAACTGTACAACTATATATCTATCATTGGGGTGAAAAAAATTTTCATGAATAGATTGTCCGAGGTCCTGTTGTTCAATTAGTTTATATAAGTCTTGCACTGGAAATTTAAAATAATTTCAATTCCTATCTGTTGTATACATTATTAGTGTATTCTCATGTTTATAGATCTGAAATGTTCTCATCAAAGCTGTAGGAATTGATTGGTTGACTCTATCTGTAATTACTGAGTATAATGAAGTCACTTCTAATTTTTTTTAAAATATCATCTTGATCTGATTCTAATTCATCTATATTATTGTTTTCCTCAGATTTAATCACTAGTAATGATCTTGCATAATTCTCAATCTCTTCCTTTCTCTGGGGATTTTTTTGTAGGACCAAATCATTTTTGTTTTGCACATTTATGTTTTTTTAGTACTCTCGGTATAAGTTTTTGGCTTAGCTTTAGTTTGTATTCCATTGTCCACACTAGGTAGGGCTAATTTTGGAATTGTCATCATGTCTTAAAGGGGGGTAAATTGTCTTAAAGGGGGAAAATTATCATTTATAAGTTGATTTATTTTTTCTTAGCAGAATCTTGATTTTTATTTTGCTCTCATGAAGATTAATTTTATATCTTGTATAAGTGTAAGTTGGAAATTTTACTCTTTGTATATTGTAACAAGCTCTTGGTATTAGTCCTATCTAAATACTTTTCTTGATTTTGTCTTTTGTTGGGATCTCTTGTTTTGTATACTATAACTTTATACTTTCTAGAATCTTGTATTGGTTCTTCATAAACTTGTTTTATAATAATAAATCGTGCTTTCACAGTTCCAACTTAAAGCTATAAAAACAAATCGAAAACTAAATTAAATGGCTAAGTGCTTTCAAGAAGATGTACTTCTCATATTCATAGCCAGTTATGATCCTTTCTTTGAAATCATTATATAAATAAATCTGATATGCAAATTATATGCAAATGAGTCACTAAGACCATCTTTTAGATATTGCAAAACATGCATCTTTACAATCAATGGTGAAAGAGTCCTCCGCTATAAAGTATGCTTCTTTTACTTTTCACCTAACATCATGTCACTCAGTACAAACTAATTTTGCAAATGTGGGTTCGAACACATGTCCCGACAATTTTTGATGCTGAGCAAAAATTGAAGTGCATTCTGGATCCGTATGTGCCTTATTGTATCAAATCATAATTTTGACTCATTTTGCTTTTATTTGTAGTTTTATTCACTTCCTGCACTGAAGACATCCCCACAGCTCCAGAAGGCTTCTCTAGGTGATTACTATAGTTTTTGGCACTCAATGCTCATTTACTGCCTCTGATTCATCATCATTTTGGTTTAATGTTAGTTTTTTAAACTTAGACTTTTTAATGGCCCACCTCTGTGTCTTTATCTTGACTATAACTTCCTTCCTCTATGTCAAAAATCTTCAGCATTAGTCTTGAATTATAGGTTTTCCCATGGTTTATAATATCATTGTTTAAAAATTGAGTTTGTAACTAATTCTCAATTATTTTTCCATCCTTGCCAGTTTTCATCACTGCCGGCAATTTCTGGTTCATCATGAAAATATAATAACTTTTGAAAGTTTCTGTTTTTTTTGTTTCTTTTGAGTTTTCACTCCATTCTTTTTTGTATTGTTTATTTTATCATTTCCCATCATAATTAATTTATCATTGTCATTAGAACTAGGGGTTTTTTTTGTCAAATTTGGTTTAAACTTGTAAATTTCCAAAATTATTTTTTTTTCTTATTTTTCTTCATTACACTATCTGAGTTTCTATAACTATTAGGCAGTTCTAATGATGCATTATCCTCAAAATCTTGCTAACTTGTTGTTTTTTGTTATTTTTCTTCTTTTCAACTATCTTAAGTTCATCTTCAATGTTTAAATTGGTTTTTTGAGCATTTACATCTTTTTTTCTTTCCAATTACATTCACTTTAACATTGGCAGCCATTAGCATTGCCTTCTTTAGAGATTAAAATTAACTTTGCCACTAAATATTAACTTTTTTTGAAGGAAAAATAGCTCTTAGATAATAAAACAAGTACTTACTGAACTTTTTGATATCTTTCTTTTGTAAATAACACAAAATGAACTGTGAAGAGGCCTTGTTCAGGGAGACCACCTTGATAGTCAACTATCTACAATGGCAACCAGAAGCAGACTAAAAATGGTGCTATTAAAAATTGGTCTCAATTATTAATAATTAAAAAGAATGGTTTTAATGAAACTGTCAAAAACATTTTGTTTCTTTTTTATGATAATTTTGTCAATAATGAGAAGCTTTTGTATGTGTACAGATGTGCGCATATGTTTGGAAACTAGTCGATCACTAAAATGTTTCCTATATATGTTTAAAATGATTAAATGGTTTAACAGTAGAATAAAGAACTTAAACTTTTCAGTAGCAAAACATGTTAGGCATCATTTTTTCTGTATTTAAGTATCTCTTGTTGTTTTTATATTTATAAATCATAGCATTATACACACTGTGTATGCATGATTATATACATTTAAAAAAAACCCTTCTAATTGAGAAAGAGAAATAAATTAGAATATTGTAATGTAAGTTTTGTATAAAACATTTTCATATCCAGAAAATATACCTAAACATAAGGTTCTAGCATTATACATTAAAATTTATCAGTGAATATTGTAAGTCATGATGATATATTTTAAATGTGAGTATATTTTATATACTTGGAATCTAGATATAATATAGAGGATTTGAACACAGACTTTCAACTCCATCCAACCATCTACGCTATCTCATACAACTGATCCACATAACCATACACATGTGAAAAAGGTAACTCCAATACACACATCAGTTGATCAAGATCATCATCTCCCACACAAATATATAATCGGTGCTCGGTTTTATATTAAGATAACAAATCATTATACTTTAATAGACAGGCTTCAATCTTTTCCACACTCCAACTCTTCAGTCATTTATACCATTGAAATTCTGTTGATGGAACATGGAAATCACCTGTTAATGCCAATATTATTGTAATGTCCATGTTGACTTTGTCCTCTGGCCTCTCATGTATAGGATTTTGTCCATTTAAATACACAAAAAAGGGATGGACAGGATACAGAATGAATTTGTATTATTTTAAATACAAGTACATTTTATATACCTGTAATCTAATTGAAATATAGGGCATGTTTGTTGTTAGAATGATATAGTGAATGAAGTTTCTGAATTATATGGAGACATCTTATGAAAGACTGAATTGATAATGGTCTTCTTTAGAAGTTGACAATTACAAATGAGTATGGCCATTGCAACTGCAAGAGAAAACATAGATAAAAAACATAACAATATCAGCAACAACAACAACAACAATAATAATAATAATAATAATAATAATAATAATAATAGTAGTAGTAGTAGTAGTAGTAGTAGTAGTAGTAGTAGTAGTAGTAGTAGTAGTAGTAGTCGTAGTCGTCGTCGTCGTCGTCATCGTCATCATAGTAGTAGTAGTAGTAGTAGTAGTAGTAGTAGTAGTAGTAGTAGTAGTAGTAGTAGTAGTAGTAGTAGTAGTAGTAGTAGTAGTAGTAGTAGTAGTAGTAGTAGTAGTAGTAGTAGTAGTAGTAGTAGTAGTAGTAGTAGTAGTAGTAGTAGTAGTAGTAGTAGTAGTAGTAGTAGTAGTAGTAGTAGTAGTAGTAGTAGTAGTAATTAACATATTTTATCTACAAAGGACACATAATACAATAGTAAAGTTAATAACACTCTTCCCTAACATAGAAAAACTACTTCCCATATTACCTACAGACACACCCCCTCCCAGTACTAACAAATTTTTAAACAACCTCATTAAAACTTATAAAACTTATTTCAACACAAATAAAAATATTGCCAATGAAAAAATCACATACTGGGAAGCATTTAAACATGCAAATATGATAGATACTACTCTCACACCACAATCTTTAATTACAATCACTAACAAACAAATTATTAAAAAATTCAAATTTTGGTATTTGGAGCCGAAATATCTTGACTTTCTTATAAAAATCAACATTGAAGCTCTTCCTACAAATAGCTTTCTATCCAAAAAAATGCCTTTTGCTGAGATTGATGCTGATTGCCAACTTTGCCATAAAGATGAAGAAACCATAGAACATTTCCTGCTTCAATGCATAGCTCTTCAACCATACAGAACACTAATTGCAACTATCACAAAATCACACATTACATCTCTTCAAATGCTCATTAACAGCATCCAGAGAGGTCTATTTTCTTCTATCAGAATCACAATTTTCCTTCTCTTTACCCTTTGGTTTCTGAGATGTCATTTCTGTTTCAACCCCACATCTCGAAAGCTCAAATCTCTCTTTATTGGCAAATTGGGAAAAATTAAGCTTAGGGATCAAGCCTTGGCACCTGCAGACATATTTGCAGCAACATGGAGCCTCATTACATTACCCTCCCCTCTGTGACCTATGGATATACATTTATTTTTATTATTATAGTCATATTTTTTTAACCTTTTTGTTTTGTTATTTTTTTTTAATTTTTATATTATTACCACTGAAACACAATTGAGCATAAGGAAGGAAAAAAACAATTCTACAATTGATATATGTAATCAAAATATGATGTACTAATACTTTAATTGTCCAATATCACTAATCATGTATCTTTCTTTTTTTTTCAATTTTACTATAAATTGTACTTATTTTTCTATTTTTTTATAAAGAAAAAAAATGTAACCAAATAAACTGCCAATAAAATATATTTTAAAAGTAGTAGTAGTAGTAGTAGTAGTAGTAGTAGTAGTAGTAGTAGTAGTAGCAGTAGCAGCAGCAGCAGCAGCAGCAGCAGCAGTAGCAGCAGCAGCAGCAGCAGCAGCAGCAGCAGCAGCAGCAGCAGCAGCAGCAGCAGCAGCAGCAGCAGCAGCAGCAGCAGCAGCAGCAGCAGCAGCAGCAGCAGCAGCAGCAGCAGCAGCAGCAGCAGCAGCAGCAGCAGCAGCAGCAGCAGCAGCAGCAGCAGCAGCAGCAGCAGCAGCAGCAGCAGCAGCAGCAGCAGCAGCAGCAGCAGCAGCAGCAGCAGCAGCAGTAGCAGCAGCAGTAGCAGCAGCAGTAGCAGTAGCAGCAGCAGCAGCAGTAGCAGCAGTAGCAGCAGCAGCAGTAGCAGCAGCAGCAGCAGCAGCAGCAGCAGCAGCAGCAGCAGCAGTAGCAGCAGCAGCAGCAGCAGCAGCAGCAGCAGCAGCAGCAGCAGCAGCAGCAGTAGTAGTAGTAGCAGTAGCAGCAGTAGCAGTAGCAGCAGTAGTAGCAGTAGTAGCAGTAGTAGCAGTAGCAGTAGCAGCAGTAGTAGTAGTAGTAGCAGTAGCAGTAGCAGTAGCAGTAGCAGTAGCAGTAGCAGTAGCAGTAGCAGTAGCAGTAGCAGTAGCAGTAGCAGTAGCAGTAGCAGCAGCAGCAGCAGCAGCAGCAGCAGCAGCAATTTGCTGATAATATATTCTCCAATTATTACTATTTATTGTCAAAATTATATAATGTTTATTTGGGTGTGTTTCAGATTTTTTGAAAAATTATCTTTAGATAAATCAAGCAGATATAATGTATTTTTCATAAGATTTATAAATTAGAAACAAAATTTTCTCTGATTAATGAATGACGTAGCAGTAAAAACTGTAGAACATCATTGTCAAGATTAGTCTTTACAGATAAAGATGCTTTATTAATAATAAAAAAAGTGCTTCTATGCATTTTTATACTTTTATTTTGTTTTGTTTATATCAAAATATTAAAATCAAGATTATCATTGCTATTATCGGAAAATTAGTTGTTGCTATTAACTTTTGAAAAAGCTTTAGAATCTATATTTTATCCTGATTTTTTCTTATTAAAGATTAGTATAATGCTAATATTATTTTCAGTAGCTGCTGATGTCTAATCTTAATTGCTGTAATTGAATTGTTATTAATTTCAAAAATTGATGCTTTATCATCATTTATCAAGGCATCAAATGTTAATTTAATTTTTGGGTTCATTACTTCTTTTTTTTTTTACCTTGCAGATAGGATTTGGGAATAATGTTTTAAAACTAAATAATGTAAATAATATTCATTAAGATGTATAGATTAGCAACATTTTTAATTTCAAGTAGATAGAACATAAAATAATGTAAAAATAAAATAAAGATATAAAGCAGTTTACTTTTTTAATAAATTGCCTTTAAAATCAATTGGATTTTGTTTCCATTTTTATTTTACTTAGAGTTCATAAATAGTAATGATCTCACAACTAGTAGTAAAGTTTAACAAACTCAAGATTTTGTCAGTAAATGTAATTTCTTTCATTTGTTAATAATGCAATTTAATTTAGTCAATAATGTCATGATACATGACGTAGCAGTAAAAACTGTAGAACATCATTGTCAAGATTAGTCCTTACAGATAAAGATGCTTTATTAATAATAAAAAAACTGCTTCTATGCATTTTTATACTTTTATTTTGTTTTGTTTATATCAAAATATTAAAATCATGATTATCACTGCTATTATCGGAAAATTAGTTGTTGCTATTAACTTTTGAAAAAGCTTTAGAATCTATATTTTATCCTGATTTTTTCTTATTAAAGATTAGTATAATGCTAATATTATTTTCAGTAGCTGCTGATGTCTAATCTTAATTGCTGTAATTGAATTGTTATTAATTTCAAAAATTGATGCTTTATAATCATTTATCAAGGCATCAAATGTTCATTTAATTTTTGGGTTCATTACTTCTTTTTTTTTACCTTGCAGATAGGATTTGGGAATAATGTTTTAAAACTAAATAATGTAAATAATATTCATTAAGATGTATAGATTAGCAACATTTTTAATTTCAAGTAGATAGAACATAAAATAATGTAAAAATAAAATAAAGATATAAAGCAGTTTACTTTTTTAATAAATTGCCTTTAAAATCAATTGGATTTTGTTTCCATTTTTATTTTACTTGGAGTTCATAAATAGTAATGATCTCACAACTAGTAGTAAAGTTTAGCAAACTCAAGATTTTGTCAGTAAATGTAATTCCTTTCATTTGTTAATAATGCAATTTAATTTAATATAAAAAATTTCCTAGTCTCTATCATTATATTATAAAGTGTCTGTTTTTTTTATTTATTGACTTTATTCTAATTTATTTTATTTTTTTTATTTGTCATTATTTGTTTTAAATGTATTATTAATATCTATATTGAACAACAGCATTGTAAAATATTTTGGCTATATCAAAGGCAAGCATTATTTATGTATGAATAAAAAATTAAAAAAACTACATAATGCTAAGAAGTTTACAAATGTAGTAATAATATATTTAAAAACTACAGCAATATAATATAAAGAATAGAGAATGCAAAACCTAAATGTGGAGATTTATAGAAGTCTTCACTTTTCAATTGTTGTTTAATAATTTAAAAAAAAAGTACAATATTAAAATATTGAGAAATTCTAAAAATGGAAAGAGATTATCTGAAGATTTTTTATATTTTTACATTATAAATAAAATAGATATTAATTAATTCACATAATGTGTTTACTTTACATTTCCAGTGCTATTTAAAAAATAAGTGCTATAACTTTATTTATTGAAAACTAATAATTTTGAGAACATTAACACATTGTTAATAATGAGTATCTGAGGAAAGATATGACATTCAAACTTTTCAAACTATTTAAAAAGTGGTGCTAATGTTGACACCCCAAGATGAATTATTCTTACTAGATTCTCTAAAGCAAGTGTAAGATATATAAAAATATATGTAATTTTCATTTTTATGAAAAACATTTTCTTTTGGAGTTTATAATTATTCTTTAATTCTGTAGTTACATTTAATTTTATATTATTTTATTTTAAGATTTAAGAACAAGTATATTGTCTATAGTGAACTTAATGTAATTAGAAGGGATTTGAAAGACTTTCAAGTTTCATATATCTATCTACTCCATCTTATAGAAATGTTTGTACTAAACCAGCACTCATCTGTTGGTCGAGATCATCATCTCTTACACACACATATAATCAGTGCTGGTTTAGCATGAAAGTCAAGGATCATTTATCTTTTTCACATGTATATGATTAGGTGTATTATTTGTATAAAATGGGGTAGATAAATGTAGATAATTTGAAAGTCTAAGTTCAAATCATTTCTAATTACATTGTTCAGTATAGACAATATGTTTATATCCCATTCTTTTTTTACATATTTAAATGGTCATATTAATGTTCTATACATGAAGGTCAGAGTGACTTAAAGTCAACATGGGTATGACAATATTATTGGCATCAACAAGAGCTTGAGCATTAACATCATCAGATTTTCAAAGATGTGAAAGACTGAAGAGTCTAAAGGAGGAGAAGATTAAAACATATCCATTAAAGTTTGAAGAATTGTTATCTTAATATAAACTGAGCACTGATTATATATAAGTGTGGGGGGTGATGATTTGGATCAACTGATGAGTGCTGGTTTAGCATGAAATGCATATATTGGAGAGCCATTTAATTTTTTCACATATAAGTGTCATGTTTATCATTTGTGTAAGATGGAGTAGACAGATTTAGGAACTTAAGTTCAAATCCCTTCTAATTACTTTATTTTATTTTCTAAATAAATGTGAAGATATACATTTTTTTATTATTGCTGTCATATTACTTCAAAAAATTGATAAATTTCTCTGCATTGTACATGCCTTTTAGAAATCATTTCTTTTATCATTTGGCTTGGAGTAATGTCAAAGCATGATTATTTAGTGCTGTGTTTCTTTACTATAAAATAGCTTATTTCATTAAGTCTATACAATAATCAAGGCAAAAATATTCACGTCATTAAAAGCCATAATTAAGAAGTCTAATATAAAAATATATAATAAATATATTATAACCATTTCATTGTTAATATATTTTGAAGCTATCATACTTGCATGGATTGTATATTGTGCTTTTTCATGCTTTCTATTTACTTTTCTTTCTGACAAAATCCAGTAATTGATTCATTTGTCAGCAATTTCTGCACCATAGGTAGGCAAAATTAGCTGTACAAAGAGCACTTCTGGTTTAGTTTCAGTCTAAAATAAATTGCTTTCAGAATTTATGACATATAGGCTTTTTGATAATTATTGATATGAGTTTGTTTTGGGGGAAAAATTATTAGTACTTTGTTTACCACTGCAATGCATTTTTCTTAGATTTCATCTTAAAGATAGATAAATTTTAACTTTAGACATGTGAATAATGAGATGATTAGACTTTTTTATGTTAGCTATGGAGAACATGATCCAATATTAATAGTTATAAAGATAAATGAACTATTTTTTTCAAAACAAAATATAAATTAGGAGATGTTTCTGCTTCCATCTATCTAAACAGAATATTCCTACTTACTTGGCATCATACAGTAAATGTATGTTGTTTAAATCTGTTCATTTTGAAAGTTGACAGCCTGCTCAATTCTCATTTATATATCTCAGTCATTACTATGAGAATTAGAATCTTATATAAATACAGATAATTTAGAAAAATTTGGAAGAATTATGCCAATTTGTACTGGGAAATTTGTAAATATTGTATCCACAAAAATTACATATTCAAATAGTTATTATAATATCATTTGAATTATCTTCAATAGAAATTGTTTGTTTACAAAATAATTTTAAATAAATTAAAATATTATATTTAGAAAGTATTTTATTCAAAATCAATGCAAATCCAGTAATTTTTAAGATATTTCATTATTAGAATAATGATGAATCTTCTGAAGTACAATTAGATCAGAATTGTGCCGAACAATTAAAACAATTAATTAAGAGAGCATTTCCATTTTCAATTTTGATATATCCTCAATATTAATTTGAAGAAATTTTAATGTCTTTTTTAAAATGAATCGAAGATAACTTTGTAGATGGTATATTGGCTTGTGAAATATTCTTTGCTTACATCATATTATGTAGTCATTTTTTGTTATCTTTAATCAGGAGTTAATAAAGATCAAGTCTGACTTTCATATGAAGACATTTTTTTCACTTACTATATGTATGTTATTTCAGGATATGCCCCAAACAAGCTATCATTTATTCACTTAAGAAATATTGTAATTTGAAATGATTTAAAATAGTGAATATTTTCAATAATATTTGTAATATATTATATTTTAGTATGATTAGATATATTACATTATTATTTATAAATACATATATGAATTTAAATATTTGAAGACAAATATAGATATATTAAATTTTTTAGTTTTTAATTGATTGCCATTTATTAATAATGTATATGTTTTATCTTTGGGATATTTATAAATAATGACAATTTTATCTATTCAATAGTCAATAATATGTTAAAAATACATATCAACAAACAACAAAGATTATATAAAGTATATAATTATCATAAAAAAAGCCTTTCTGGCAAATTATATATTTTTTGCCTTTTTCAATATGTCTCCAGAATACTACTATTTAAAGTACATACAGTGACATCTATATCAATACACAAAAGAAGACAGATAAACAAATGGATATCCGACATGATCTGATATGTGATATTTAAGCAATCATATTACGAAATTAACATATTATATAAATTGAATGAATATATATCCACATATATTAATTAACTATCCAGTAAGACAATTATACTATCATCTATGAATAATTTAGATTTGACAACAATGAACAATATGATTCAGTTCAATTAATGATGGTATCTGACAACTCAGTGAAATATTATTCCTTAAAATGAAAGATTTTATTTCTCCTATATCATTTCACATAGTATCTCTGTATAATAGCAGCAATATTTTACTCAATCAATATTATAATTTTATATACTTTTCACATAGAGTATATAAAATTGACTGATGACATACTGAACATATAATAAAAATGGCAATAGTAATAACAATAGGTTGGATAGTGTTAAGCAATAAGTTTACTAACAGACATAATAAATTTTATTAACAATATTTATATATTTTGAAAATCATCAACATCAAAAATATATATTCTTGATCAAACTTATAAATGAAAAATACATAAAAAAATTTAGTTAGCATAACTAAATTTTAAGGAGAAAGATCTCCTTAGATATAATCAAAATTATAGTGCATTATTATCCTTTTACAGTATTATTATCTATATCTATTTTTTAATTTAAATTTTCTTGCTTATTACTCATTTACTATATTTTATTTACCAAGCAAAAGTTTATGAAACTTATTTATTAATATTAAATATAATTAGAATAATCCTAAAAATGCTATCCAATGAATGGCAAACTAGCAATACTGAATATTAGGCAATGTAATAAAATAAATATTTCCTAAAGCATTAATAATGGTGTTTACTGTAATATGAAGATTATATGACTTCCTATTTTTATTTATCCAAGATATTTGACTGTCAATATTATTCTAAGAAATCAATATTACTATAACTCTACACTTAAATCATTAATATATTATAAAATTTTCTCCAATACAAATGAAAATATTTGCATATTAACACTTAACTATAAATAGCAAATAACAAATGTGGCATATATATTTGAGATCACTTTGAATAGATAAGGCACTAATACAATGATCTAATAATATAAACTAATATTTAATATGATATTATTTACTACTATCATTTACTTAATGTTAACACACATATCTAATTACTATCTTTTTACTGATGATTTCATTGTTACCAATATCAAATTGTTAAGGCATAATAGTATGAAATCTAGTGAAATATACAATATAGGCAGATGTATAATAGGATTGAGCTAAGGCAAATAAGTGAATAAGCAACCTAGACCATGGACATTCCATGACTACAAATAATCTGAAATATCAGTCCCACTATTTGCAAACACTTATAGGGATATAAGGGAAAAGAGACAGTTAATTCCTTGTTTAAGAAAATGTATGAAATCCATTGTAATAGCATAGCCTTAATTCACTCAAAGTTCTATGGGTATCATATGTGAATCACACATGATGACAATTTGCATTCTCATACAGCATAAGGAAACAAGTATACCTTTCATGAAATGACATGGTTATAAGGACAAGTAATAAATATAAAAACTCATAATTTCATAATCATTTAACATGACAACAAATGAATCCCATACTAAATAACATCTACCATATAAATGTGAATATCAAACAAACAGAATATATCATTAATTAATACATGAAAATTAAAATTGCTATTATCAATATGAAAGCAAACCACAATTATAATAACCATTGGCAGTGATCAATTATGTAGTACAATATAAAATATAATATCAAATGTATCTAAATTGATTAAAATTGGATGTTACTTTTATTATCATTCAGCAATTGCAGCTTTACCAAAAAATATTAAAATAAAAATGTAATAATATAATAAAGTTTAACAATTTATTTTAAACTGGTTTTAGTTTTCCTTGTAATCACTTTTAAAATATAAACAAGATCTAAACCCTATATTATTGCATATTTCTTTTCTTTAATGAGTAATATTTACTGAGGCTATAACCTTGACAATATGCGTATAACATACGATAGTAGGGACCTCTACAGGTGTTTTAACCACAAGCTTGCGCTCTGGAAGCAAACTTATATTCAACTCTAATGGTTTTGGATCTTTTATTTATGAGCAAAGTAGTTGCTGGAAGTATACCATTAAACATACATAAAATTATAACATAATACACATTAAAATAACAATGAAATATTATTAAGTAAAGTTTTCTTCACATTTCTTCTGTGAAGAGAAGAAAGTCTTAAATGCAACAATTTAAATACTGAAAAATTCTCTAAAGGTCTCATAATATTCTTTACTGTTCTACAATATTAGAATTACTCCATATTTCTTATAGCATTTCTTCTCTATATATATTGCAATCAACTATTTTTTTTTTGTATACACTAAGTAGATTATAGAAAAATACCAACTTCCACTCTTGAATTTCTAATACCTAATTAGTATAAAAACTATTCCCTGTAGTATCATTATGACTTTTATTATTTTTATAGATATTTGCAAATATGCAGTTCAGTACATATTTACATCCTGGGTTCATTCAGTACATTTTTATTAATCCAATTAGTAATCCTAAGGGATTGTCAAATCATTAAATAATCACAGTTTCTTCTTTGAAAACTTTTTATATTTTGAAATAGAAAAAAAGTCAAACATTGAAAATGAACCTTGACTTTGGTTATTATTATGACATATAATTATTTAGTTTTATGACATGATTGAACTATCCAGAAAATATTATATTATACATTTAGCATTTACAATATTATTAACATGATAAATTATGCATATGAAATTAAGTTAAAATCTGAAGTAATATTGGCGAAATACCATTATTCTATTTAATGAACTTGTCAATTCCCCTTAAGAATTTGCAAAATCACATCTGGTTTTATCTCAACATAAGTTTAAGGTAATAAAAAATTATTGTAGAGAATTTTAATAAAAATACTTTAAAACCTTTAGTTTTTTAGTATATTTATTCATAAATATTGAATTAAGTGGGTATAAGCTATTATTGCTACTGAATTAAATGCAACAAGATAATTTTTAATTACTTTCCTGCATATTTTGTAGCTTTTTATAACATTAGGAAAACTAGTGATATCTAGGTTTAGTTTAAAGTAATATTTTATTTCACTAGATGCATTTCATGAGTGTATCAGAAACTTAATTAGCAATAAAAGATAAATATCTTTTAAGCCAATAAACATCACATAAATATCTTTTATTATAGTTCACTTTAAAATTTATTTTATAAACGGAAGTTCCAAGATGGTTTTCTATTATAATTCCACATCTATTATAACAATATTTATGATGCATTTTATAATTATTATAAACAAAACATTTGTAAGATAAATTATGAAATTTTAAGTTTATGGGTTTCTTGACCAGATTATATATGAAATTACTTTTTCTGGCATTTGGTATTATAGCAATTTACTAAAGTGTATGCTGATATATGTTTAAATTATTTTCACCAAAAGAAAATATCAGTCTGCATTCTGCTAAAGTGCAACATAATGTATTTTTTTTTCTCAGTAATAATATGTTAAACTATTAAAAACAATATGAATATTCAGAGATGTAAAAAAATTAACCAAGCAATTAAAATTGTATTTATTTTATTATTTAGTGTTCTCAACAATTTAGAATACCAAGTTAGAAGAAAATGTTATTGCTGAGATCTAAATGGTTTTAAATAAATTCCTAAGATATCTTAGTGACTTGACATTTTTAAAGTCTTCCTTATTCCTAGAAAGTCAGATTAAAGCAATTTCATAGAAAGCCCCCATTGAAGCACATTAATGCAAATCATTAGTTGTTATGAATTTTATCTTTAATTTGAAAAATTATCAGCTTGAGAATAGGAATCAAGTTACATATCTTGGTAATTTTTTAAAAGTATAAATAGGGGCTTGGATATTGATATGCAGCATACAATCCAATGTGATATTTTTGCATCTAACATGCTAAAAGGGAGAATGATGTAGCTATCTTAAATAATTAATTGTATATAAAATTATATGTTTTTTTTTTTTCATATGTCATAGCATTGGCCGGGAGGCGAACCTGCAACTACCGTCTGCAATGAACTGCTTGATTGCAAGGCAACTGCACTGACCTCTCGGCTAACAATGCTTGACAAGATTGTATTTTTTTCTTGTTTATTGTAAAACAAGAAACTAGGTACATAACTCAAAAAGTTTAATTTAAGAATTCTCCAAAGATTTTTTTTAAAAAGAATATCAATTGATATGTTTTTCAATCTACTGTATGTGATGCATCAAATATACTACTGTAAAAATGCATCTTAATTGGATTGGAATAAATAAACAGTATTTAATTTGCTTTATGCTAAAACTAAATATGGATTTTATAAAATAGTACATTAATACATTGCACAGGCTTAAACCTGCATTTATATATGTAATTTATGTGGGGTTCGAACTAAGACTTTCACATGACCCACCACTCTCAGTGCCATCTCATATTGCTGATCCACCTGATCACACACATGTTGAAAAGATAAATAATCACCAATATAGGTATTTCATGCTAAAACAGCAATCATCAGTTGGTCTAGATTACTATCCTCACACATATATATATAATCAGTACTCAGCTTTATATTAAGATAGCCAATCTTTATACTTTAATGGACAGGCTTCAAACTATTCCAACTCACAACTCTTTAGCCTTCCATTTCATTGAAAATCTGATGATGGAACGTTCAAAGCCCTTGATAGTGCCAAGGTTGTCATCCTACCCATGTTGACATATTGAAGAGTTGCCATTGTACAATGTATTTAAGCCCTTTAAAAGTAAAGTTTGCTACAAATGAACTTAAAAGATAGCATCAAAAAATGTCAAATCGATAAACTAAAAGACTTATAAGTGATATAGATATATTGATGGTTTATAAAATTAAAATGGTCATAATATTTATTAGATACTGTTAGTAATGCTAAAAATAATCATAGGTTTATCGCGCACGTAAAAAGAAACAATTGATTTTGAAAAAAACAAAAAAACAAAAAAAAAACATCGTCTGAACTATTAAAAGAACTGAGTGAAATTTGAAATATTATTTGATAGATTATTAAAAAGTTTATTAGGTATACATAATTGATTGCTTTATTCTAATATTTATTATTTTTGATATTAGATGTTGTATTTTTACAATTTAATAACTAAATTTAATATGTAAATAACATCCCACATACACATTGCCACTTAAAATTGAATTTCATTAAGAAAATGAATATTTGCATGCGCACACATACATTTTTATTATTGAAATATTAAAAAAAAGGATTTATTAATCCAAGAATTAAGTGTACCAAAAACATAAGAAACAAAATTTCTATTCTATTTAGAAAATAAAATAATATTGACTATCATAAATAAGCGACTGATTATTTAATTTTAAAGAATTAATTCATACTCTGCCATACCTATGCTAACGTAAAATTTGTTGAAAAATAAATGATGAATTTAATTATATATATATATATATATATATATATATATGTATGTTCGTATAAAGTATTTATACTATGTGTGTGTGTGTATATATATAACATTTATAAGTAAGTTAAACCTCATTGTTAAATTTAAGAAAATATATATATGGCAATTTTTTTAGATATAATAAATCATTTTTAATAAACACATATGTAAATATATGAAAAAGATTTTCAAGACTACAGACTTATAGATGTAAATATTGAAATTTTTAATTGTTTTTTTTTTAATTCTATGCTAAAACTATGTATATATTTTAATAGAGACATAATATAGAAAATTAATTACAATATAAATTAAAATTAGTGCGATATAATATTTAAACTAAGAAATTTTAAAAAATCTTCAAGCACAATAACAGCAACTACAAATCAACGTTTAAGATTGCGTTCAATTTAAGACAAAACTTTAATTGTTAATTAATATATATATATTAAAAGATATTTATGCTGAAAATAAAAGGATTGTAAAAATATAGTCTTAATCCTAATTTTACATAACTGTAACATTAAATTTAGCAAACAAATTCTTCTTATTTATTATTACTAATATATATATATATATATATTATTAATCAATTTCTGTATTCCAATTATAATAAAAAATATATAATTATTCAAAACAATACAATAATTAATACAGTAAACAATATTTTAAAAAACAAATATATACCAATTTAATATTGTTTATTGTATTAATTATTGTATTGTTTTGAATAATTATATATATATATATATATATATATATATATATATACAATATATATATATATATATATATATATATATATATACTTGTTATAAATTATAGTTAAGAGAAAAAATTCTATTTGAATATTTATTATTTTAGAAGTGTCAATTTTATTTGAGTTCTTTTATAGTCCCATATAAGAATAAGTGCAAATATATTTAGATATATTAGGGCAATTTACTTAGACTGAGTTCTTTTTAGTTTTTGGATTCTAATATAAGTTTTTCTTTCTAATTTTTTTAATCTTATAACCTAACTTTTGTTAAAATACTTAATACTTTTGTAATGTGTTTTTATGTAGAAAATATGACTTGTTTTACTTGTCATTTTAATTTAGAGATTAAAATATTTATGTTACTTTAGCTGTCAAACATCATTTGTTCATAACTTTTAATGTTTAAATTGATATAGACTCCATGACAAAAACATGAAGTTGTAATGGCGGTATATATTGTTCTTCTATGTCATATATAACCATATTTGATGAAGGAAACTAATGATTATCTGTAATTTTAAAAATTAATGAGGCAGATTTGGATCACAGTTTTTGGAGTATGGAATGTGAATGTCAAAATTGTTGATTAGCGCTTGTACATAATAAACAAAGTACAAATATAAAGAGTCTCATTCTTTTCAAATCATTGTTACACTGACGGTTATTTTAAAAACCAATCAAATAAGAGCTTCATTCTTTAATCATTAATCATTACATATATTGTCTCTACAGCAAATAATCACGCTCAGTTAGACGTTGTTGTGTTAATAAGCAACCTTACTTACCTACTTTATGAGAATAAAAAAATCTGGGAAAGGTTTTCAATTTAATTATTTGTAATCTGTAACTTTTATTATGGTTAGCGCATAACATCAACATCTTAATATAACATTTATATAATTTTACACATAATTAAATAAAGTATTTTTTGTTTATTATTTATTCTTAAGTTAGTTATTTTGTGATGAGAATTGTTATTAATATTAATTTTTATAAATGAAATAATTTTATCCAAAAGTCAAATAAGCATTGGAATAAAATATAAAATCATTAAGACTTCTCAAATGCTCGAGGGTAGTCCAACCCTCTTTTTTTTAAAAAAAAAGCGAGCTTATTAAAATATTGTCATATGATAATAAAACTTTTTAAATTAGCTAATTATATAATGTAATCAATGATAAAAACTGGCATCATACAGATTCACTAACTATCCATATGCTTCATAAAGATTTGATAAACAAAATACTATGCTAGTGCAACCTAGTGACATGACATTGTAATCATTTATGCAATCAAAATATTAATGAAATTGATGCCAATTTACAATTCAGCAAGATTATATTTAAATATCTCAAATTTAAACATTGTTTTTTATATGAATGTTAAGTTTTTTTTTTTTTTTTACTCAAGACAGGTTGCGATAATTAGATATAGAGAAACATGATCATTGTTCATTCACAATCAGTGGTAACCTGTCATTGCTTTTTATCCCTCTTACATAAATTATTTTAGCGTTTTAATATTTTAACAATTTTACAATCATAATACTAAGATGCATCCGCATACACATTTATATAAAACTGATATAAGAATATATTAATGATCTAAACATTATAAATGTACAATGCAGTGCATCTGTGTTTGTGTGTATGCTTTACATATGTAAATTTAAAATGTATTAAATATATATTTTTAATTAACACCATTGACGCGCTAAATTCTCTATACAATGGCTAGGATTTTTATTGTATCTAAAAAAATATATAATTGAAACAAAAAATTCGCTCATCAATTATTATTACGTTTTATTGTTTTCTGCTACCATCTAAGATATTATTTACTAAAAACGTTCATTACAAAATTATCAATAACTGTTATATTTAAATTTTAGAGTTTTAAATTATAGCAACAAAAAAATTTAGAAACACACATTTCTGACAATATTTACTTCTTTCAAGTTTAATTTTTTCTTAACAGAATTATGAAACAAATATGTACATATATATGGTTTTGCTCTTTTACTTTTTGAGAATATAGAATTATTTTAGTTATTTAGCTATATTAAAGGTAATAGACAAAAGTATATTTATTACAAATCTCCAGTCTATCCTCTTTATATGCATGTTTTATTTTTTTTATTTTTGTACAAGCATATATATATATTTGTTTAATTTTGATAATTATGGCTTGGAATTATTTAACATTTATTTTGAACTTCTGAATAATATGAATTATTTTAAAATAAACTATTCAATAGTCGTTCAATTTTCTGTTGGTTTTAAAACAACCTTGAAATTATAGATTTTATTCAGTTGTTGCTGCATTTTTTATAATATCTTGATGCATTTTAGTGTGAAATCTTATAATTATATTCCTTAATTTTTATTATTTTAGTTAGTTCACTTTTATTACAATGATATAAATAAATTTAGGTTAAAACATTGGAAAAGATAGGAAGATAATATGTGCATTTATTGTAATTACTCCAAATAACTTCCATTTTTATACATAATATACATTACATTTGCTTAAAAACTTTTATTTGCTTTTACATTTCGCAACTTGTAAAGATTTATTTTGCTCGTTGACTTGAGGAAGACTTCTAATTCACATTTTATTTTTCAAAATAAAATGGCATTAACTTGGAATATATTATATATGAAACATTTAATTGATTCTTACATTATTTAATTTTTTTTTTAAGATCTTGTTCATTTTCTCCACATACTATAAATTGTTAATACTTTATTATAAAATAAGTTTTGATATTTATGCAATAATTTTATTCCTTTCATTATCATCCTCTCCTTATTTTCCAACATTGACAAAACGTTTCTAAGAATACAAAAGCTTTTTATAATTTAAAGCTACAATATCCTTATATTTTTAATAAGATTTTGTGATTAACGCAGTTTAGTAAAACATCATAATATGTACATATATAATATTAAATAGTTTAAATTTATAGCAAAATATATTCCACTATTTTTAGAAATTAAAGCAGTAAATGAGAGGACGTTAATCCATAGGTCAGGGAATTCCCAGTGAGTGAAAGCCATCCGTGTTTTTTTTTTTTTTATCTTATTTTTTATTTTTTTTAAAAAATAAGCTAAGTAATCATTGAATGAATAATAATTGTATGACTAACTGAGGGAAGCTACATGAAAAATATTTAAGCTTTCATGGAAATTTTCACCGACTTGCAAAAAATTTTAAGTTCTCCACGATTTGTATTCTAGTTCGTAGGCATAAAACTCCTTATAAATTTTACAAATTTTTTATTGGCTGCTAAACCGTATTAAAAAAATAAAATAGAAATATTCTCGATAAATATGAATGCTTAATAAAGGAGATGAAAAGTCTAATGTTTTAAAATTAAATTTAATAATAATAAAATAAATTTAGCCATATAATAAATATATTTATTTCTACAAATCAGTGTATATCAATTTACAAAATTTTTATTTCAAAATAATGTTTCTGTATTACATAATTTTTTTTTTTTTTGGTTTTATGATGTAAATATTAAATAAGTATGACGATTGTATGTTTGTTTTTTAAAAAAAGATACTAAAATAACCAAAAAAGGAATTAATGACTATACAAACTAATCCCTGAAACACTCACACACACACACATACACATATATATATATATATAGTATGCTTAATTTAAACTTTTTATTATATGTATGTATAAAATGCAAAGACATTAGATGATAAGTACTTTTTATATATGTATTGTCTTTTTATTATTTATTCAGAGGATTATAACTTACAGTACTAAAATTATATATAACATCAGCTTCACTTAAGTCACTACTAAAACTTACCACTGTAATTTATGTGTCAGAATATTTAAATATAAATAAATATTTCGACTTTAATCAATTTTGTCAAAACATAGTTATTATTTTAAGATAATAGTTAAATTGAAAAGATTTTTCCATATCTAAATCATAGGTGATACAAATAATATGGAATGATTTTTCCTCATAGTAATCAATCATTATCTAAATCTGCATTGGATATGAAAATTGAAGCCACAGATTGACAGGAAAATATTTTCAATGGGCTTTGCAGTTAGACCTTGATACCATATCATAAAACATTAAATTGAACGTAATTATAGATGGTTACTAGTTTAAAGATATCAATCCAAAAACATTATATAAATTTTAAACAATTATAATATAAATTTTTATGTATTTATCTACATATATATTAGTGATCACTTAACCAAGTAAATAACCTATGTAAAAGTGGCATTACAAATTGAAATCAAATACTATGTTTATCTAAAACTATTATTTCTGTGCGTCTCACTTTTATATCAAAAGATTTGCTTTCAGTTTAGAACTCTAGATTTATATAAAAGTTATAAGTAAGATATAAATATTAAAATTTACCTATAAACTATTTGTAATATTTTAAATATAAATATATTTATATATCTAGGGGATTGGAACACAGACTTCAAGTTTTCTTCAATCATCCACTCTATCTTATACAACTGGTTGAAATCTGTCCATTAAGGTGTGAAGATTTGCTATATAAAGATAAACCGAATATTGATTATATATAAATGTGGGAGATCATGATCTGGACCAACTGATAAGTGCTGGGTCAGCATGAAATACATATATTGAAAATCATTTATCTTTTTCACAAGTGTGTAATCATATGTATAAGTTGTATAAGATAGTGTGGATGGTTGAAGGGAGCTTGAAAGTCTGTGTTCAAATTGTCTATATTACATATAAAATATTTATAAGTGACTTACAACTCATATAATTTAAAATACTACATTAAAAGCTGGGTCAGAAAGAAATACAATTTCTAGGTGTAATTTTAGTTTGAAATTCCTGTTTTTAATTAGTTGTTTTGCCTATTTAACACTATAGCTAAAATCTATGTAGATAAAGAGGCATACATTCCCATTATAATTTCAATATTTACATCTATAAAGTTTATATTTACATCTATAAAGCTTAAATACAAGTATAAATATACTCTAGTTATAATTAGTGGTGATTTGAATTAGACTACTGTATCTGTTGTATAATATGGAGTTGATTACTAAAGGGAGCTTAAAAGTCTGGGTTCAATACCTTCTAATAAGATTTATAAAGTTTGTAAAAGTCTGTCAATATACATATATAATATAAATGATATATTGTCTGGGTATATCCATGTATAATTTATTTATATATATATATATATATATATATATATATATATATATATATATATATATATATATATATATATATATATATATATATATATATATATATATATATATATATTGACTAGATCACACTGATCATCAACTGGGTAAAAATATTATAAAATAATTGTAGAGGATCTGGGATACTGATGTATAACAATAATGAATAATTCTGTTAATAAAAAATGAAAGGTAATTTTCATGTGTCATCAATTTGTTGATACAATCTGGCCTTTAAATAATCTTGATGGATTCTTTGATCTGACATTGTTTGGCAGTGTCACATCTGGATAGTATGCTTGCATTAGAAAAATCAATATTATGATCTGTATCTATAGCATGCAGAGATAATGTTGCTGATGTTTGTTTTTTATTGCATTAATGTGTTCATCTCTTTTAGAATTGATGTGATGATGACTCATACTTGTATAGGGAAGCTTTATAAATGTTACATTAAATTTCATAAATTCTATATGTTTCATGAATGAAGAGTCTTTAGATTTGGTTACAATACTATTTTTGATAAGTGGTGTATGTTGTCTTTATATTATAATGCCTTAGAATACATTCATATTATCTGCAGTTTCTTTTATATAAGAAATACAAAATGTAATAGTTGTTTTTTCCTAATAAAGAATTAATAGTATTATAATGAAATGTAAAGACTCAATCTTTTGAGAAGCACATAAAATTTATGAATTTACATGTGACATTTGTAAAGCTTTCTAAGTAGGTATGAGTAATCATCACATCAGTGCTAGAAGAGATGAACATATTAATGCAGTTAAAAGTACTCATTGTCATCAGCACTATTTTTCCATGACCAGGTCATAGTATTAATTTTTCAAATACTAGAATACTATTTAGATGTGATACTATCCAACAATTTCATATCAGAAAAGCCATTGACATCTTTAAAAGGCTATATTATATTAACAAATATGATAATACATGCGAAATTCCTTCTATTTGGAAGTTTTTTTTTAAAAAAAACTCATTAATATAAATAATTTCTCATAATTATTATTTCTATATTGTATTAATAAAATGTTCATTATTGTTATATGTAAGTATTTACAGCCCTTCTACAATTATTTTATAATATGTTACTAAATTATATTTTCAATAAATTACATGTGGATGTATCCAGATATTTCATTTATGTATGTCACCATGAAAATCTTCGATTTAATATACCTAATATGTATATATAATATTTTTTTAATGGATGTTTTAGATGGAAATATTTAATGTGTGGAGTTATTCATTTATAATTATTTAATCAGAATGCATTTTACTTAAAACAGTAGCTAATAAAAACCAACTGCCCTAAGCAAAGAGTTAAAATAAAACTGTCAGGCTTATTGCATTCACGATATGTATATATTAAATTAAATATTTTTATGGATTGTTATTATAATTAAGAATAAAAGTAAGGAGATAACATTTTTCATTTGATGCCATCTGGAAACTACAAAGTACTACTAATTGACAATGTTCTTGAGGCTAAACAAGATTATCCATTAATCTATAATAGCTCTTTTATTTTTTTTTTTTGTTAACATAAAAGAAAGTCCTCTTTTATTTCAAATTCAAGTTGTTAAATGAATTTAAACTCAGAAAGCTATTTTTATAGCTGTGAGAATATCAGGATAGATGATATTCTTTTATATTCTTACACCTATAAAAACCATTGAAATGGTTGTTATAGAATAATGGAGAAACTTGTTTAGCCTCAGGGAGATTGTCAATTAGTAGTAATAGATAGTTTCCTAGCAAAATGAAAAGGCAAAAGTTATCTCTGTTTATATGGATATAATCTCATTTCTAGTATTTATTATAATACACACACACACACATATATATATATATATATATATATATATATATATATATATATATACTTAATAAACCAGTGTTATATTAATTTTGATTATATCATAATATTAACTGTTGGGAAAGTGAAAATATATGTGATCTGGACTTTAATTCAACATAACCTAAAGATATTAGGAAAGTTTTATTTAAGAATCCTTCATAAAGTATTTAAAAAAAACAATGGAAGATCAAAAACAAACAATATGTTTTTTAAATTTCTGAATGTAATACAATAAAATTTACACTTGTAAAGCCATATTGTATTGTTTTAGCTTTGTGGAAAAATGATTAGTAATTGAACTTCTAAAATATGTTTAATGGTAAACTTGTGTATGGCTTCATGGGAGAAGCAGATGCTATTTACATTTTAAACATCCTCTCATAGATACTTTAAAGAAGTGCAATATTAATTTCTTTTATAAAAAAGATATGAGTATTGATAGAATAAAATAGGAACTACAATTATATCAAAATGTCCAAGTAAAAAATAATGTTTATTGGAGAATTTAAATGATAGCATTGCAAAATATCAAATAAATGTCTCGTATTGGTTTGTATTATCATCATTACTTTCTAATTATATTATAATTTGGCTTTTTTACTTTTAGAGTTGGAATGAATAACTTTACTAATTATATGCAAGTAGCTATTGCTGCTTTTGCTAATAATATAAAAAAATAAAATATAAATATAAATATACACATATTTCAGCCAATCAGAAAGATCATTCTCTATAGAACAAAAATGAAATTAAGTAAATACAAATAATCATGTAACTCTTTTGCCATTATTAAAACTAATACATATGGTAATATTTGTAGGTCAAACCCATAGAAATAGTGCATGAGCAGGTACCCCAAAATAATAAGAATCATTTTATGGTTTACACACCGGTTGTAATATATGCTTCTGCTGTTTTGTCCTCTTTGTGAGAACTCTTCTGCATCAACCTGCCAAATGACATTGCCATGTAAAATTGTGGTTCCACATAGCACATTTTTGTAAAGTGCATTTCTCATATTAGGTGATTTTTATAATGAGTGAAAAATTGGAACAATCTGAAATTCTGTTTTCATTTATAGTAAACAGCATGGAAAACAGTTGTAATGCTTAAATGGATTACAAGCAAGCTGATCTCATAAAAACACAAGTTTATGAATGGTTTAATTGAAATATCAAATTTACTATGTCCCTTTTAAACATGGAAAGTCACACTCACAGGATTTTTCTCACAGATTTAATTTGTAATGGTCAGGTGTATTATCTGCAAGTTCTGAAACATTTATGTGATGTACTAAAATATAAAAGACCCATTTTGTGGTGAGATGAAGAGTGCAAGCATCACCCTGACAAAGTTTCATCTCTTAACATCTTGCATGTGAAATACTTTTTAATTAAATTTATCATAATTAAGCATGGCTAACAATTATATTCACTCAGTCTCACTTCTTTTGATTTTCTAAAATCTCATAAATTACAAAAATGTCTTAATCTTTTTTTTTTTTCAGAAGTACTGAAAAAAATGTTTCAGGTCTTAAAATTTATCACTTTTCAAGTGTTTTGAAAAATAAAAACAGATTTGGATAGCAATTTGAAAGTGATTAAATTAATAACTATTAAAAATAACAACACAATTTTTTATTACAAAATTCCAGTTACTTTTGGGTACCCCTCATACATAGATATTTTTATTTTTTATTATAAATTAAAAACTAAACACTGATAAGATTTGATATTAACACTAATTACCAAAAAAATTACTTCATTTTGTAAAAAAAAAAAAAACAACTCTGTTTATCTGAAAATATTTTAAATGTTCTTTTTCTGCTTGCTCTCTTTGTTTCAGTGTCTTGTCATGCATGGTTTGGCATAATGATAATATGCTAATTCTGAAACTTAGGTCCATTCCCATAGCCTTATTAATTTCAGTTTTCAATCATCATATGAACTTCTGAGTGTATATGACATTCCATTCCATTGTTATATCTTTTTTATGATATGTAATGCAGAATTTATTTTTAGGATATTTTCCTATTTGGTTTAGCATAGTGATAAAATGATGGACTTAAGAACTTAAGAAAATATTTTCATAATGAAATTCAACCTTATGTTGACTTTCCAATCAATTATCTACTGAATTATTTTTTATTGAAATACTGCTTTTTAATTTTAAACATTTTAATGATATTAATATCTTCTAAATATAATTCTGTAAGTAGTTAATTTTACTACTGCTAAATTCTAGAAATAATGTTTTATTGCAGAATAAAAATAATTGAATGGTTCATTGCTCAAGAGTTTATTAAAAAATTCAAACACCAGAAATGAAATAGCTGGGCCATAACATTGAAATATGAGCCACTTAGTCTGCCACTCTAACTGCATCAAACCATGCAAAAAAGAACTAAAATTAGTAATTTTATAAGTTGGATTTGTTATTTCTATCAGAAATAGGTTGAATACTGTAGTACTGACTCTAAAAAAGTAACACATTTTCCAGACGGCAGTGCTCTCCAATGCAAATCATAGTAATCAATGGTTTTAGAAGGTTTGTGCATATCTATTTACTATCTGGAGAATTTCCTTCTGTTTTAACAGTTTGTGTAAGTGTAGGAAATAGTGATCATGTAATATTTACCCTAGAAAATGCAATTTATGTATTTATTTAAATTTAATCTAGAAATTTTATTTACATGTTTATATAAACATAACTTCTAATATATTTAACAATTATTTATAATGTTTGTGTAGTTTAGGATTATAGATTGTAGTGTTCAAAGTTCATGGTTCCAGTTTCATTACTTTCAGTGCTCTAACTTTTTAGATTTCCTGAGTAATAATATTCAGTTTTCTTATTATATTTAATTATAACAAATATACTACCAGCATAAGCTTGGAATTTTTCATATAATGATGACTAAAATGTATTAGCATACAATCCTGAAAATTTAGAAAAGTAAAACTAAATTTGTGTACATCACAAAAACTCCATAAATAATCTCTCTTTTTTGTATGATGTATTTTTAACTAATATAAACAAATTATTATTAATAAAGTAAATTTAAAACAAATTTAATTAATATTCTTTAAGTACCATAGCTATGCTTATATAGTTATTTATTTATTATATTAGTAGAAATTTTATTGTTAATTGTTGTATAGTAATATATGTTCTAGCCTAAATTATGCAATCCATGGTTTATAAAATGGAATCCAAGGTTTAGAAAGAAAATCAATGAAAAAGAAATCCATATGAAATTAAATGTTTAGATTTATTTATTCATAAAATATGCAATATAGAACAGATTCCAGGGTATTGTTAATGGCATTAGGTATATAACTTTCATTCTACTCAACATTCTTGAAACATAAAGATTCTGATAAAGGTAAATGACTCCCTAGATACATCTTATGATAAATTAATAACTTTCAGTTGGTCGAACTCACAATTTTTTATGCATGATTTTATCATTTGTTTAATATTTACTAATGTCAATTTTATTATCACTTTTTGTACAAGTATCAAATTTTCTCCATTCCTATGTTTAACACCATCCATTTTAGACAGTTCAATTAATATTTATAACTAATCGTTTATTAAACTATAGATTATCATATCATTACACTAGTGCAGATATAAACTTTAAATCCAATTAATATATATATATATATATTAATATCCTGATTGAGGCTAAAATACATTATGGAGTTCATTTACAATTTTAAATTGTCTTTATTTACAAAATTTTAAATATATCTAAAAAGATAAAAAAGATAAAAAAGAGATATGAAGTTTGATTAATTATACCATGTATTTATGGTTAATTATGAAGAACATATATATTAATTTTTAACTGGGTTTAAATTCTTATCTCTATTAGAAGTGATATGATAATTTCCAGCTTAATTATTGACTATTAAAATCACTATTGTATTTATATAAAACAGATAGTGTCTAAGATGGGGGTACAGAAAATTTGACATTTTTGTAATATGTATAATTTGCATCACTGTACTTGTATTTTCTAGTGATAGAATTATATAACATTTGAATATTGTCTATAAGAATTTACATTTATTTTTTAAAAAAATCTAATATTTTTTGGGAGATATTGTTAGAAAAATTATTTTTTACTCTTCAAAAATGAAGTACTTATTCTAAATAATATTTAAATCCTATGACTGAAGAGATCACATGATATGTATAAAATTATTATCACACTGCCAATACTATTCGAATACAGTGATTATAAAAAATAGAATATTATCATCTTGAAAATTACAGTATTGTTTGGAAATGTTATTTGCACTATGATATGAATAATAGTAAAGTAATTAGTAATTAAGATATATTCATGTAAATTTGCATATGAATCATGAGAATGAGCCTTCCAATCTCATGATAAGTTTATCACTATGTTTTAGTTGGTAGAGCCAATCAGGTTGAAAGCTGCCTTTGTTTTGTTTATTGCCAAAATATGTGGATGGCAAACATAATAACATCTAACAGCATATCTTTATCATTTTTGTGTACAACAGAGTTCTTAATATGTGCTGACTTTAAGATTTTATTTCTTTATGGATATAATCTTTATATCTCTCTGCTTTTCAGTGATTTTTAAATTTTAAACTAAAGTAGTAGTTTTAACGAGTTTTATTTTCACATATTAAATGAATGAATTTAAAAGTTTTTTAAAAACATTTAACAATTTAAATAGATGATGCAAATATTCCAACTTAGCCACATGTAAAATGCAATCATCGCAACCCTTCAGACTAATAATTCAAAAATTTTGACCCGGATGCTTCAGCAAATTTGTATTAGTTATTTGATCTGTTTCCAACTTTAAGATTTTCAGAGATCTGCTACTCAGACATTAACATTTTTTTTAAAGTAATAAATTAGTAGTTTATTATAAATTTATCTACAAAAAATGATATTTTGCTCTCATTTTTATTTTTATATTACATAATATCAAAATCCTAATACTTGTTGACAGGTGTTCATATTATTTTATCCAAGGTCTGTGTGTTTATATATATTTTATAATGTTTATTGATATCTACACATTTATATGTATATTATTAAAGAAAATATGTGAAAATTTTTGGTAGAGGCAATTTATATAATCCTGCAAATTTTTTTAAAGAAATACTGTCATGAATACAAAGATTATTTTTAATACAACGTGCAACATAATAAGGCCTGTCATTAATGCCCGAAGAGATCTTTCAAGATAATAACTAATAAACTCTTAATATTAGTTATGAGAACTGAATAAAAAATAGTATCACATAATAAACATAAAGAAAAATATAGAAAAATACTCTTTGAAAAGTATTAATTATTTTTATTAAAAATTGCATGTATTGATTGAGACTAATTAATATTTAATTAATGATAAATAAAAAAAAATAACTGTAGCAATTGTTATTCATCTAATCGAAGGAAAAAATATATACGTAACAAAAATATAAATAAAAAAAATAGAGAAATAAAGCTTGAATGTAGATAATTAAGATGGTATCTTTTGTAGGTAATAATTGATAAAACGTTATATGAAGGGTATGGTTAGATATTTTAATTCATCGCTAAAATATTTTTGGAATGTATTCTGTTACTATTTTTCTGATTTCAACAAATAAATATTGCATCAAGATTGGTACTAACAATTTGTACTAGCAGCAAATATCTACGAAGAGAAGCTTCAAATCTACTAAGTATAAAATAAATAAATTGATTTTTTAAAAAACCTTTTTTTTTTTGCCATTCTTCTCTCTTCTTTTTTCTTTCTATATATATATGTACAATAATTATTTTTATCTTTAAATAATGGTTTTACTCCATTAAAAAACAAAAGTATTTCCTAAAATAATCTAGTTTAACAAACTTTGGTGTCTACCACCGCTATGCAAAAGAGAGACAGTGAATTTTTTTTAGCTTAAATAAACTTAATAAAAAGAAAATATTCGAACAAAATTGAAATAATTAAATTTGTAGACGCTCTCATACTACTTGTAGTTCAGATATACGCATTTATTTAATTAATTAGAAAATTGCTAATCAAACTAAGACACATACATATTAGACATGGTATATAGATTTTACTCTGTATATCAAATACTAATTTTATTAGATAATTCTGCATATATATACACACATATTGTATTTACTTAAAGCAAAACTATAGTGCTTTTTATTTATTGTTCTAAACTATAAAATTAATTAGTCTTTATTTAATAATTTCAACCTACATTTTCGATAGTAATTAGATTAGATAGACAGTCAGAGCTGCACACACTTTTTAAATAATACACACATAGTTTTATTTTATTTTTTCATGATATATTCGGACTTATTTAAAAAAATATGCTTTAAAAAAACACCCAATAATGTAATTTAAAAGTTGTTTTAAAAAATATTATTATTAGTTTTTTTTTATTAAGGAAAATCTTTTTTTTTTTTTTTAACTATAAAAAAAAAAAATCGAAAACGTATTATCATATTTTTAATCTCTTTCACAATAAAAGATTCTTTTATGTTTATTATTTACAAAATATTTCGAATTATTTATTATTGTTTTTTTTTAATTAAATAAAATTAAAAAAAACCTACAACCATTTTTATTTCATTATAAACCTTCTCACACAAGAACGTTAATAATGTAAAAATTTAAAGCCAAAATGATGATATTATTTTAAAATTTATAATTTTTTTTTTTTTTGTATTAAACTGTTTCAATTTCTATTATGATTCTATAGTTATTGTTTACAGTGTTTTTAATTATATTTTAATAAATTAAATCAGAAATGTAAATATTTTTTTAAACAAGTGGTTAACATATATTTGTACACAATAACTAATAAAAATATAATTATTAGATACATATTGTGTTAGGCAATGAATAAAGTTTGAAATAATTTTTACAGCATGTAATATATCTTTATATAGTCGTAATGAAAAAAATTATATGTAAAAAATGATCTTTTAATGACCAAGAGTAAGTACAAAAAATCATACGCTATAAATGTGTGTGTGTATATATATATAAAATTAAATAAAAACTTAATAATTACATAATGTTCTTAATTTTGTGAATACTGATGATCGATTTTACATATAATAACTTCATGTCATATTTGAATGTTTTTGTTTATTTTTTTGTTTTAGTTATTTTTTTTAGGTTTACATATAAATCTTATTGTATTTTTAATATATTATGCATTATACTTTATATATTATTGTTTTATGGATTATAATGTGTTTTAAAAAAATCAAAATAGTTATTACCAATGTGCGTACATATATAATATTATCTATAAATATGCATATTTAAATGATAGTAATAATAATCATCAAATAAATGTTGAAAATAACTGTCATACGACTTGTATAATAACGTATACCATTAGTTCACTGTTTGTTTCATTTAAATAAATCGCACCTCCAAATATATATCTGATAAAATTGATATCAAAAAATTACAAACTGTCGATTTTAAAAAAAGTTTATTGCAAAATAAAATAAAGTAGTAAATAAACTTTAATTCCTATCTTATAATAATTATATATCATAAAATATTTTAAAGCCTCCGTTATACTTTATTTTTTTACATAAATAATATTTATAAATTATAAAAAAAGTTTATTAATAAAATCCTATAGAATGTTTGCCTTATATATAACACAATTTCCCAAATATAAAACAATATATAAAACTATATTAGTGTTCATTATTTAAACACATACACATATTATTATGAATATAAGGTAATCTTGTGATTAATTTGAAACAAATTTAAAAAGTTCATATATATATATATATTTAACCTTTTAACAATAACATCTTTTATTACATGTTAAAATTTATTATTGTAAAGTAGTATTTAAATTATGCTTGAAATCTTTTATTTTTTAATGAACAAGGAACATATGTATTTAAGATATATATACATATAAACATATATACATAGATATTGTTATATATATATATATAAGAGAGAAATAAAGATAGAATTGAAATTTATTTTATTCAAACGCATTTGTAATTTATTATCTAATACATTTGTATTGTTTTTATTATGTCTCGTTGTTTTATATTAAATGAAATAGACAAAACATTAATTTATTCACCATAATACATATGTATTATTGAAACTATTTAAATTTTTTAACATCAAACAAATATAATTGGTTACTCGTATTTTTAAACAAATAAAATTAATATGTTTTTATTTATGGAATCTTGTAGGCTAAAAAAAGCCACCAACTGTCCATCGTAAATAAAAATAATTGCTGTTAAATAACATACTTAATTTATTTTTAAATGGAAACATAACTGACCTATTTGGTTATAAAAGGCAAATATATTATAGCCAATTTGTAACACATATATTGTAATATATTTGATAGTTATAAGCTAATAATTCTTTAGCTTACTGTTGTAATAATCAATATGCATTAAATCATGCATTATCTATCTTTTTACAATGTAGTTTTAAATAACAACAAATATATTTAATTCTTATCAAGATTTATGAGATATCATCTGGTTATGACGCTTTTTTTAATTTATACAAAAGATTTGAGATTAAGTTTGATATAGGTAATTTGGATTACATAATAAAGTTTAATTCTATTGGGCTATATAGGTTATCAAATAAATATGTTTAGTCATTCAGGATATTAACTAATGCACAAGAATTAAAATGACCTTGATTGAGAACAACTTTAATTAATAGAATACTCAAATGGATTATTGTCTAGGAGTTTTTGAGGAGTTCTAATACCAGAAATGACTGCCAATTCTGGATTACAATCAATGAATCTTCAGTTCCAGCATTTGCTATTTTATTTATGTGCCAAATGACAGAGGACAGCAATTCAAATAATTTTATCAAGCTGGGATGTTTACTTTTTTAAGCAAAAATCAAGCGAGCAATATTTAGCTTCTAAGTTACTAACTCTTGCCATTACAATAAACTATACAGAACATATGTTGTCTTAATGCTAGAAATAAAACAATTAGCTTACTAAAAAAATTCCATAGTAACAGTTCACATCTTATATGTAATATTTTCTTTTAACAATAATTTTATTCTCTTTTAAATATAGGGGCCGGATCAACTGATGAGTGCTGGTTCAGCACAAAATACATATATTGGTGATTAGTTATCTTTTCTATATGTGTCTGGTTATGTGTATCAGTGGTATGAGATAGTGTGTATAGTTGAAGGGTGCTTAAAAGTCTGAGTTCAAAGGCCCTATATTTATAATTAGGCTCCAAGTATATGAAGATTGCCTATATTTCAAATATTTATTCTCGTTTATAAATATTTACATATATTAGATAAAAGAAAAATGTGATAGGATTGTCTTATACTGTCAAAACATAATTGAAATATTTCAAAATAAAAACATTTACAATGATAATTACATAATCAATTGGGTATTTATTATTTTTCCTCTTAACTTACTATCTGCATGTAGAGCTTCTCTAGTTTATATTTTGATATTTTAGAATCATATTGTTCATTTTATGAAGATTTTTATAATATAATTTGGTAATTTAGTTTTTTATAAGTTATCAAAATATCTTATGAAGCTAATAAAAAGCTTTTGTATTTTGAACAATCTTTATTATATAATACTTTATAAAAAGTATTACAAGTTAGTGAACTTAGAAATATATTTTATTTAGCATATTGTTTTAAATTGTGCTTATAAATAATTTTTGCACTGATTTTAATTTGTATTAGGTGTTGTTTTTATATTATATCTCATGACAAAATATTTTCCAACAATAATATTACAATTTTCTCAATGATATGTAATCCATATTTTCATATATCATACAAAGAAAAAACTAAAAAGTTATTATGTGCCATTTGATTTAGAATGCTTTTACTCTTTAACTATTACAATTGATTTTTATCACCATTTATCTTTATCATAATAAGATAATGACAGTCAAATTTAGGGTAAAATCTTTCTAATAATTTTTTATGAGGATCTATCAGAATTTGTCATAGCTTCTTTTCCTATTAATTCTATTTAAAAAAATAAATTTGATGATTTTTTAAAAAAATCTTTATTGAGAGAATCATAGTGATTATTTATTATATATTTTTCTTTAGTACTTAGTAATTTTATACTTAATTTCTTTGTTTTTGTAATAGAAAAATATTAATTCTTCATCTCACAAATTATAAGATGAAATAAGAGCAGCCCTCTACTTTATTGCCATCTGCTTTAACATTTAGTAATCCGTGGTCATTAGATGTCTTAAAGCATTTTAAATCCCAATTCCTAAACAGGTTTCTGGAACCTACCTCGTTTTTACTTTAATATTAACTATCTAAAATCAAGTCATATATTTTTTTTCTATTCTTCTTGTTATTCTACTAATATATATTCAGTAAATGAAAAAAAGTTTTTGTAAATTGTATTTAAAAGTAGACATTATTTTCCAGACTGATAAAAAGCAAGTCAAGTGATAAGTTAATATTTCTTCTGACATTTGATGTAATATTTGTTAAGTGATATTATCGTTTTATGTTTATAAATATTATAAGAATTACTAACTTTGTTAAAAAAAAATGATTGTTTTATTGTTGATATATTTTCTTTTCTTTACAGTATATAAGTTTGGTTGTGTAAACTTAAATGAAACCTTTGTCAAGTCATCTTCTGTAGATTCTTGCAGTTTTCCTAGTGATAGAAAACTCTCATTGTCTTCTTAATTATATTATTTTGTGTATCATATAATACTAGAATTTTTGTTTTAAAATACTATAATAAATTTTAATAAACTAAAGATGAAATGCTGGAAGTATTCTATGCTACCATTGATAATAATCAAAGGCGTTATACTGTTTCATCACAGTGTTCTTTTAGCATCATAATATCTTAATTTACTACATAAATTATGCTGGTCGAATTTGTGAAATAAAAGCCAACTTTTACTATAATATTGTTCATACCAAAATATTAAATAGTTTTAGCATTATATATTTTGAGTTTTCATAGGTTATTTTATTTTATACATTATTAAAATTCTAAAATTAAAAGTGTAAAATATCAGAGTATAAAGTATTGCATTTCAATACCTTTTAATTTTTAAGACATAAATCCTCTTATAATGAAAACAATTGTTTATTTAAAAGCTTATTTTTTAATCTGTAAATTGCTGTAATATTATCATTTTTATGATTTTACATTTTACAATTATTGTATATTTAAATTTTTTTTCTTTCTGATGTTTTTTTAAATTGATTACTATAATGTTAAACTGCAGATTAAAAGACTTTATTATCTGAAAACAGTTTTTAAGTGTTAACTTAAGAATTTTAATATTCTATTATATTGATTGTTTTTTTTTTTTTTTCTCAAATAATCAATAACGAGCCTTGGAGTATTATATTGGAAAATTCTTAGTGTAATCTTTTGATGCTTAATTAAATTTTGAAGAATTCATTTTAGAAAATGTGGTGATTACATTTATTTTAGAAACATGCCTTTAAAAAGTAATATAACGAAAGACAATAAAAATGATTTAAAAAGTAAGCCTTTTATCATTTTTTTTTGAAATGCATAATTATTTTTCATGCATAGGTCTACATTAACGTTTAATACATCCTAATTATACGTTGATTTTAATTGACATAGATGCACATACTATAAATATATAAATCTCATGATTTATATGATATTTAAATCTGTAACGAATTTGGAAATGTTTTTGATAACATAGATAGTTGAGATTTTAAAAAAAAAAAACAGAATTTTTTTAAAACATCATTTATAACCAATATAAAAAACATCCAGTTTTGGGTCAGTAAATGGGTATTAGTCACTGTTAACTACCAAAATGTTTCATATTTTTCATTCACTATTTCTTTGTGAGGAGTTGATGCAGAAAAATTTTCTTTGCAAAAGGTAATCTAAGACTATTTATTTTATTTTTGTTTAAAACAAAAGAGAACTTGGAAAATTAATTTTTGTATTTTATTTTTGCCAAAATAATTTAATCCCAAGTTCCGTAGTAGATATAATCAATGTTAATCATCATCTCAGATATCCAAATGCATTTCTTCTTTAATTTTTGTATATAAAACATTTTTTTTTTTTTTTTACAAAAATTCAATGTTAGCTAATGTAGTATAGTATTTAGTGGTAAAGTGCGTTCTGTGCACAAAGAGTGCATGGAATTGTTGATACCAAATATATAATTAATTAACCAATTTTATTTTATTTTACAAAGAATTTATAAGGCTCTATAGTTATAATCTTTCATTATACATGATTACTTTTTAAAAAAGACTAAATAATGTGAGATTGTTTTAGCATTTATTTAATTAAAAGAGAAACATTTCTTTCTGATTTATTCTTGTTCGACTGTTTAATATATATATATATATATATATATATATATATATATATATATATATATATATATATATATATATATATATATATATATATATATCCAAGAATACCTCTTAAATGGAAAAATATACAAAAAAACGATGGTATCTGTATATCGATAAAACAATCTAATTCAATTACAAAGTATCTTTTTATGAATAAGCATTTATTTTATAACGTCTTGCGTGCGATTATAAATACGGTAGAATGACAGCCTGTTAATCTAATTGCGCAGACGCTGTGAGAATGTTATTAATAAATGAATACCTTCGAACAACCACATGATATAGTATTTATATAAGTATTTATGGGATTCCTTTTTACTCTTATATAAATACTATATCATGTGGTTGTTCGAAAGTATTCATTTATTAATAACATTCTCACAGCGTCTGCAATTAGCTTAACAGGCTGTCATTCTATCGTAAAGTATCTTTTTATAATTGTTTTATTGATAGGTGATGGTATATTTCTTACTAAATATAATTTTAATAATCCATAAATAAGTTATAGCTATTAAATGTATAATATTAAAAAAATATATTGCTCTCTCTCTCTCTCTCTCTCTCTCTCTATATATATATATATATATATATATATATATATATATATATATATATATATATATAATGCTCAAGGATAGATGTGTTTATAAATATAAATTCATTGAAAGCAGTCAACAAAGAAGTTTAAATAAACCTCATTAAACACATAAATATAACCTGTTCTGAAAGCAGACTAACAAATAGTCAAATATAACTTTCAAACTATACTCCAACAATATATTACATAAATAATAAAGCTAATTATGTTCAAAGCTAGGGTAGGTTTATAAATGCAAATTCACTGAAAACAGTGAAGACTTAAAATAATAAAGAACAATTTCAATCCATTGTCAAAGCAACCTCTCTTTTAGCAATAAAGATAGACATTACCTTTATTTATGGTCTAATATTTTATATAGACAATAAAGATTGCAATTTATCCACATATATCAATTCAGACCACTCAAAGAAGTATGAAGAGATGTATGTTGGGAGTAACAAGAAGAGATCGTAAATGCAATGTATGGGTAAGAGAACAAACAGGTGTTACTGACCTCATTGAAAAAATTAAAAGATTGAAGTGGAGTTGGGCTGGACATATTGTTAGAAGAGATGATAATAGATGGACAATTGAAATTTTAAACTGGATTCCAAGAGATTGTAAAAGACCCAGAAAGAGACCACATGTGAGATGGATGGATGAAATAAGAAAGTGTGCAGGGGTGATGTGGAGAAGAGAAGCTAAAGATCGGAGAAGATGGATTAAACTTGGAGAGACCTTCATCCTGCAGTAGATTGATAATGGTTGATAATGATGATGATGATGATCATTATTAGCTTTATTATTTAATTAATACATTGTTGGAGTGCAGTTTGAAAATTATAATTACAGTTTGAAATTTATAATTGCCTATGTGTCTGCTTTCAGAACAGATTATATTTATCTTTTTACTAAGATTTATTTAAACTTCTTTGTATCAATAATTTCACTCTCTGTAATTAAATTGCAATCTTTAGTGAAGAAGATTGCCTTGACAACAGGGTCAAGTTTATTGATTGTTATTTAAGTGTTGACTGTTTTAAATGAATTTGTCTTATTTATTAAGATTTTCATAGATGAAGAATATAATAGTTTATGTTCTTTATTAGCTGTGTGATCCTGATATTTTGGCTAAATGTAACATTTGTTCATGTGATAGGAATGGAGGTTCAATAATGTTCCAAGAGATGCTGCAATAATAAAATAGAGTCTATTTTCTATTACCATTTCTAATAACATTACTGAGTAGTAGTAACTCAGATAATAGTTTATGGATCATATTTAAAGTGTCACTGTTATAAATATAAAAATCAATCATACCCCATACATTACCCCCCCCTCATAGATATACAAATATGCATAAGTATACTTTTTGCATATAATTAGATAACAAATTTATTATAATAAACAACTAAGCATATCCTTCATTTTTTATTTACCTTCCTAAGATTATAAATAGACTATAATTATTACACTGAAATAATAGAGGGAAATGTTTAAACATGCAAAAATAATGCAATAGCAAAAGTTGACATTCAAATATGTCAAGTACATATAAATATATATTTATAATATCAAATGCCATAAAGATAAAACAATTCATTGAATAAAACAAGTATACCAATTCAAAATTAAATTACTAACCAAAATTAAAATTAAAAATTCACTATGCTAAATGGCACTTTAGATTTCATCTGAAATTATGCTGTTCTTTACATACAACCCATATTATCTGTACTAAAGGCATGGGTGATTTTATTTCATGATCTAGAAATGTTATTTTTATTTTAGCACAAGAATTGGCATATATGTAACCCTTGCGTTCAGTTTGCACATGTTTACTTGATATATTCAAAAATATAATCAGTCACATGCATGCAGCTAAAAGAGTAATCTACCTTTGAATGTACAATTGTTTGGCACTTAATCTTTGGTGTTATTAAGTAAATTTAATTGCATTTTGTAGCATATTTTTATTGAATTTGGTTTAATTTTGTACTGGAATTTTTTATATTAGATGAGTTCATGTATTTCTATGTGTAATTTCATGGTGACCTTGTTCAATTATTAATTTCTCTCTCTATATATATATATAAATAATTTTTTTAAGTTGTAATAATAACACAAATAAATACTAATATAATTTATAAGAGTTAAATATAATATATTTTTAGCAGTTAATTAAATGTATTATATGGTATCAAAACAATCTTAGGCAAATATTTATTTTTATTTTTTTGATTTTAAACCTGTATTTTTGCACAGAAAACAATTTCAAGATTATTAAATTTGTGAATTTATTATGTCTTTACTATGTACGTTCAGATTCTTTTGAAGATATAAAATTATAATATTTACTCTTATCTTATGAATATTACATAAACAATATTAAGTGTCTATAGATATATAAGATTATTACTGCGCCTGCACTGAGTGGCACTAATGTATGAATAGTTTTGCCTGTGTTAATATAAATTGAATTTTATAAACCCTTTATTTAGTTAAAAAAATTGTTATAAAGAAGCTTGAATGCAACAATAACAAAAGACATTTTATTGTTTATGTTATAAATAGAAATGGAAAATTCAGAATACAAAAGTTCTTCAGACTGACTTATATACTTCAAGTTTAAAGTGATAATTACCTTAAAAGAAATCGTATTCCAAAATCATTGATAGAAATTGAAATAAAATCAATTCCTATTTATGATTATTTGTAATAACTGATAAAAATCTTATGGTTGGAAGTAAGATCATCTTTGAATTTCCTAAAAAAATATGACTGCTTATTTGATGTGATTTTATTACCAGTAACTAGAGTGAGTAATAAAATGAATAGTTAATTTTATAAAAAATACAGAGATTTAAGGCAGAAGATAAATACCTGTCATGGAAATATAATAATTTGTAGATGAAAACTGTGAAGAAGATCCAGTCTTGATCACTTTGGATCTTTTTTTTTTAAAAAAGAAATAGAAAGTATTTAATTTCTCGATTTGAAAAATAATTATATAATTATATTAAATTAGGGGATGATACCGATAATATTTTTTAATAGGTTGCAGAATATATTATAATCATTTTTGAATAAATTACAAGAATTCATATGACTGCTCTTAATTATTTATCCATTCTGTTATCTCATTTTAATTTGGTCAGAGATATTTCTTTATAGTTTCTAAAATTAGAAAGATTTCAAATATATCTAGAATTTCTGAGTGTGTTAGCTTTAAAATTATTGAATTGTTAGTTAATATGTGGAGATATAAACTTGTATCATTAGATTTTAAGATTTCTTCTATTGTTTCACTTTATAAAACTGAAGAGAATAAGAAATAATGCAGTAAATCAAGAATATTTTCATAAAATTGTTCATTAGGTTTGAGCAAGGTTTACAAAGACTGTTTTGCATTAAAAAATTAAAAAGGTAAAGACGTAGTATTTTTTTTTCCAGAAAATTGAAAATGAAAATGAAAAAAGATATTTTTTATTATTTTAATAAATTTGACCAAATCATGCTTCTCAGATTATTGATATTTGTTTTAATGATTGAACATAGCTAAGTATATATGGAATGTTTATTTATACTTTATAGATAGGTGTGAAAGAAAGTACTATTTATGATGACAGAAAATTTGAAGTATTTGAAATTAAGATGAATATTAAATAGTGTTGCATACCGTTTTTATAACTGTGTTTTTGTGAATTGTTTACAAAAAATTCAATGATATAATATTCATAACTTCTACTGAATAAAGGCAAAAATTAAACATCATCTTGGTGAGTATTAGATATAGAATATACTTGAAAATTAAAGGATATATTACAAAATATTTTTATTATTTTCAAATGCAACCTATATAGAATTTAACTCAATAACTAATTTTAAATAAAAATAAAACCTCTTATTTTATTACTTAGTTAAGAAAAAAATCAGCAATTTTTGACTTGTAAGTTTAATGGCTTGAAAATGAAAGTCAGTTTAAATACATTGCTGATTTATATTTAAAAAGACAGATTTGGATGCTGATTTAAGTACAAATTTCCAGTTTGCCACTACTGCATTTAATAAATTAAAAAATAGCATATTTTGCCATGGTAAAGCTATTTTATTATTACATTTATTGTAATGAAGTTAGAGATAGACTGCAAAAGATCTTAACCTAAAAATACTCTAATTTTTTTTTAAATGACTGTGTGCTTAAGAAGAATTAACATTTACAACCTTAAATTGATTCAAAATATTTCTAATTATAAGATCTAAATATTAACTTGCTGTGAAATGAAAGATTTTGTGAATGTTGATTTCTAACTGAGTTACTGGTCTTAATCAATGAATTGTTTACTAGTTTCACACTCTCAAATTGAAATGCTTTAGATTTGCCTATATAATTAAAAGGTAGGTTGAAGATAAGATGGCCACTCTTATTTTTATAAAGTTGAATATTATGTTAAGATTTGTAGAGGTCACTCTCATGGTAAAATTAAGCACTCAAAAGGTGCATAGTATTAAGTTTAAAGCCTTATATGTATTTATTTAAAGAAGTTTCATAATGTTTAGAAAATATGATGGCAGGATTATAAGAGCACTTAGTTTATTCTTCTGATAATAGGATATGAATTATATTAAATTTGCAATTATAAGAGATCTTTATTTGATTGAGAATATGAAATAGATGAAAAATAACAGGCTTTATAAAAATATATTTATGGTGAACCAAAGTAAATTCTATTTGTCATGCAGATTGTTTCAAATACCCTATTAACAAGTGCTTTATTGATTAGTTTCATTGGGAATAAATAAATGAAATAGAATACTGGGGAAAGTTGTGTTTAGTAAGATGTTGAAGGTTTTTAGAAAAAAATAGTGCAAAACAGATTAAGAGACATCATAAGATGTGAACTTATTTGTAGTTCATGATTTTGTTTGTACAAATTTGACAAAACTCATATTTTTTACAAAATTTCTTTTGATTTTCTCTTTTTGATTATTATTTTATATAAAAGTAAAATAAATAATGAAAAATAATTATGTTTCAGAGATAAATTTTATTGAGACTCAAAAAGGGTTACGTAAGTTACATTTGAAAACATGATGTCTTAGATTCAAACTGATTCATGATTTTACACATGGAATAGAGGTTTACAATCTTGTTTGTGATAGAAGAAAATATATGATTTACAGTAATTGAAAGAAAAAAAATTATTAATAACAAGATACATATTTCAAATTAGGTTTACATAGAATTTTTAAATGTGATATTGAGAATAATTCATGGAAAATATGGAGCAGAGTTTGAAGTTGGTCTTAGATTGTCATATGATATCCTAAAAATTGTGTTTATTTGATGTGAGTTCTATAGTTTTTAAAGCCAAGTCTTATTGTTCATTTGTTGCATAAGTTCCATATAAAAAAATGGAAAAATACTAGTCAGAATATTTGTATCTTGGAAAAATAGTAGTCAGGCAGAATTGAATCCTAGGAAAATGGAAAAAATACTAGTCAGCATGAATTGCTTCTGGGGAAAGTGGAAAAGTATTAGTTAGCATGGATTGCATTTTGATAAAATGGAAAAAATGCTATCAGCATGAATTGCATTTTTGGAAATTGGAAAAATACTAATTCACATGAATTGTACTTTGGAAAAACACTAGTCAACATGAATTGCATATTGGAAAAGGGAAAAATACAAGTTAGCATGAATTGCATCAGGGAAAAATGGAAAAATACTAGTCAGAATGAATAGTATCATGAGAAAATGAAAACATATTAGTTCAGAATGAATTATATCTTGGGAAAATGGAAATACTAGGCAGCATTTAATTCATCTTGGGAAAAATGGAAAAATATTAGTCAGTATAATTTGGATCAGCATGAATTGCATCTTTGGAAAATAAAATAAAAACTAGTTCAGCATGAATTGTATCTGGGGTAAATGGAAAAGAAAACTAGGTCAGCATGATTTGCGTCTTGGGGAAAATATTAGTCTTCGTAAATTGGATCTTGCGAAAATGGAAAAATAGTAGTCAGAATGAATTACATTGTACCGGGTTGAACTGCTGAAACCATTTACTTATACGTATATATAAGTTTTGGCCAGTTTCAAACTCCTTCCTAATACATTTATAATCTTATAAATGTTATGTGAATGAACCGACACGTTCAAGCAAAATGGGAGATCTTATTGATAGCTTTAACTATCAACAATGGCCCATCTCGGCTGCTAGATCCAAACCCCTACTATCCAAATACTTGATTTGTTTCGGGGTAAACCCTGGGATGCTAGCTAGTCTAATGACTAATGTATTTGGGCTGTAGGCTCATAATCCAGCGCTCGAAACAATCCCAAAAACTAGCTCAGTCTAATTTTAATTCAATAACAAATTATATAAAATTAGTGGTGGAAAGAATTAATAAAAAGGTTGGTAAAAAGAATTGACTGACAAATAAAGTTTAAGTTTGAAGACATTTTATTTTAATTAACATTAATTAAGTTTAAAGATAATTTATTACCCAACATTAATTGACTAAATTTAAACATCTTTATAAATCTACTTTAGCACACACAGATTTTTAAAGTAACACATTATAACATATATCTGGTGAAAAGCATAAATAATATGTGAGATCATTAAATTATCTCACATTCACACACACACATATCAATTTGTTCATTTTATGCATGCTTAAGAGTTCAAATTACTTTACTTGGTAGGATTAACCAATTACAGCGGTGGCTACTACATATAAATGATAATAAATAAATGTTTACCTAGGATTTTTGGAACGTGGATATTGCTTGTTATTGGCTGCTTCTGCAGCTTCTGATGGATTATATCTAACTGGTTAGATTTGGATGTTTCTTGAAGAGATTTTATGCGAATCCATTGGCTTTATTCTTGAAGACAGTTGAACATTTGACAGAGGATTTCTGAGTTGTTATGCAGACATTATTTTACAGGCAGGTTTTGATGATCTTGTTGGACTAAAAAGGCTGAAGCATGAGCGTATATTTCCAAAAGCTGCTCAACAATGCATTTTTGTTTCTAAATACATAATAGAAATGCACTGTTATCTCAACTGAAACAAGACTGTCATGGCAAACTAGACTGAAAAAACTGAACTCTGATAAAAAAAATCTGGCTATTTATGTATCCGAATTGTTTTTGTTTTAATATCCTCCGGCAATAGGTGCAATAGGTGTTGTCGAAATTCCATTAGTAATTAATCCTATAACAATGTGTTTTTGACAATTGTTTAATTAGTAGTAGCTATCATAAACATATTGTTTTTATATCTTTAATTAGTAACCCACCACTGGTGTGGCTTTTTTAAATCTTTATTTAACTTAATAGCCATGTCTGTGTTTTTCAAATATAATTTCTTTTTTAACTTTCATTTACATATTTTTTTTAATATTATTCTAACATGCATATATTTATTTACACTCGCACGCACATATATAATTTATTATAATAAGCTTGAATGAAAGGAGATTTACATTTTTTTTTTAAATTTTAAATTACTTATTTTTAAAAATACTAATTTAGAAAAACTTTACTTTTTTTTATAACACTTTTAGTTTGACTTTAAGAAAACCCCCACTTTTAATCTTTTATTTCAAACTCTTTTTCAAAAGATTTTTTTTTTATTTTAATAATTTTTTTAGACAAAATTGTTTTATATACATGTGCCAAATTGGCCTTGGCACATTACACCGCCCTCCATTTTAGAATAAAATGCATCATTTTTGACCATTTTATCTCTTGCAATTTTAATTCTTGACTTTAAAGATTTATTAATTTATTATTTTTCTAAGTTAGCTTTTTAATATCTTTTACTTAACATACAAAGGGAAATCTGTTTTGATTATCCTTTCCTTCTATCTATGCCGAATACATTGGTCACAATGATCTAAATCATGGATAATGACCACCAGGACAAACTAATTTTGTGGCACAGGGATCTTTTGGAAATGGTGCAGAAGCAGATTCGCTGACTCACACCGATTTACATGTGTATAAAATCGAAACCTCATTTGGTGATTCTCTTGATCGGATTTGGAAAAAGAAAGGGTCGCTGCAAAATCGCAGGAATTTTCAACTGTCCATTTTCGACTTACGCTTTGGAAAGAGGAATGATCCCTGACAAGTCCATTATGGGTACTAAAACTTATCCAGTCGGCAGCTTTAAATGTATCTTTAACTAAATTTATTTCTATACTACCCTCATTCCCTTTTGCTCTAGATAAATTCCTACACATGTGTATATGTGCAGCATAATTCTACACCTACTAATATTCTAGATATCGAGTTATTACTGGACTTGCTTACAGGGAATCTATAATAAATAAATCCCTTTTTGTATGCATCATGAGGTGCAGCAGTGCCAAGAAAATAAACTAAAAGTATATCTGGGTAAATACATTTAAGATATGCATCATGAGGTATCGTATTTACCGAATATTACCAGTGTATGTGCACGTATATACACATGTATACTTACACACTCTTAATACACCTTAGATTGACTTTTATTTCCTTATTATTAATCTTACAACCTTATTTTTAAATTCGCATGAACAATATTTTACCCTCATTCCCTTTTGCTATTGATAAATTCCTACACATGTGTATACGTGCAGCATAATTCTACACCTACTAATATTCTAGATATCAAGTTATTATTGGACTTGCTTACAGGAAATCTATAATAAATAAATCCTTTTTTGCATGCATCATGAAGTGCAGCATATCTGGATAAATACATTTAAGATAAGCATCATGGGGTATCATATTTACCGAATATTACCAGTGTATGTGCGTGTATATACACATCTATACTTACACACTCTTAATACACCTTGGATTGACTTTATATTTATATTACTAATCTTACAACATTATTTTTAAATTCATATGAACATTATTCTAACATTTGTATTAATCTAATCTCACAATATTATTCTAAACTACCACTGACATCAGTTTTCATATTTATTTATATTAATCTAATCTCGAATATTATTTTCAACCCTTACTCAACTTTTTTATCTATGTGCATGTATTCATAAAAACTATTTTACTTTATTACGATTCATTATTTACTCAACTTTTATTTTAACTATTTGACCTACTTATTTATTTACGAACATTTTTCTTAATTAATATGTGCATTGATCACTTTTCCTAAGTATTGACCACTTCAAATTCTTATTTTTCTACAGTGCATTTTTGGTTTTTATTTTCATCATTAGGTAATAAATGTATTGTTAAGAGAAGTAGGCAGCAAAGTATAAGGCAATTCAAACACACCAATAGATTTTGTGCTGATTTAAACCAACTTTTAATTTCTTTGCCCAAATACTCGCACACACATCAATCCTAATTTAATACACTTTTTTTTTTAAATTTTATTTGATAATGTTTTATTTTCATTAATACTTTCATTATACACTTATTTATTACATTTTTATTTTTAAAGCATTATTTTTACTCTCTCTCTCTCTTTTTTTTATTTTAAAAAAAAAAAACATTTTCATTTTGCTTGTCTATTTTGATTTTACACATTTATTTTGTTTGTGTCACATTCCGCTATGTTCTAAACTTATGATCTGGGATATCAATATAATCCATAAGACATAATCGAGGGTTTTGACATGAATTGTTTTATAGATGCTTTGACATTTTAAACTCTAAGATTGTTATTTTATTTTACTAAGACTAACTTTAATCATTTTTAATTACTCAAACTAACTTGATACTCATTTTTACATTTATTTCATTAAACTTTGTTAAACATTTTCCATTATTCCGAGTCCATGGTCGTTATATACTAGGTCAAGCTGGCAAATCCGTCAGATTACATATTTTTAATTTTTGTCTGGTGGTTTTTTATTATTCAGCCCTCCAAATAACTTTAGTGACCTAGTGTTACATGTTCCTTTTTCTATATTTCCTTTGGCTATCACAAAGGCATTGAAGTCAGTTTGAGGGACTATACTATATGGGCTTTTGTAAACAATCTGAATTTTTTTATAAATGTGTTTCTGAGGATGACTTATGGAGTTATTTGTAATGTGCATGTTCGCACTCAGTTGGTCTGGCTTTTTTATTTCAGTTTGTGGGCTATTTTGACTACAATTTATCAGATTTACTTTTACAGTTAAATTTGTAATTTCAACTTTTATCTCTTCAGTTATTTTTCTATCTTCTATCTTATTTTTTTCTATATCTTGGTAAGCAGTCTCTATTTGATTTTCTACTTGTGTTTTAATCTCTTCTATTTCTTCCCTAATTTCTTCTTTTATTTTATTCTGGCCCATTTCGATCTGGTTCTTAAGCTTTTCAAGCATTTCAGCTTGCCCTTCCAATTTACTCTTCATTTCATTATTTTGGTTTTTAAGCTCTTCAGCTATTTTTTTATATTCTTTGGCTGTTTCTTTTTGTTTTTCAAACATGCTGGTTAATAAAGCTATGATTTCTCTTTTTTCCTTGTTGGGGCTATTTTTTTATATTTTTACCTTGAGTCTCCATTTTGGCTTTATTTTTTTTTTATATAATTTATAATTTTAAACACTTTTTATCATTATTCTTAATACCGTATTTTATTCACTTTAATAAGTTTACTAATTTCTATTTTATTTCTTTCTTACTAAACTAGAAATACACGCTGACTCCGCCCCTACTTTGTCCATTTTTCTCCACCCGATCTTAATGCTTTAACTCCACCCAAACATCCAACTGTCTCTGATTTAACATAATGATTTATTTTAGATAACATAAATAGCGTAAATCTTTTTTCATTTAAAGAAAACAAAGTTTTCGGTCAATTCTTTTTTTTTTTTAAAAAAAAAATTAAAACGCTTTAACATACGTAATTTAGTTTTTGTATAGAAAATTTTTTTTTTAAACAAGAAACACTTAGGTCCAGCCCCGAACATTGAGAAAGCCATTTATGTACCGAGTCAAATCGCTGAAACCACTTACTTATACGTATATATAAGTTTTGGCCAGTTTCAAACTCCTTCCTAATACATTTATAATCTTATAAATGTTACGTGAACGAACCAGCACGTTCGAGCAAAATGGGAGATCTTATTGATAGCTTTAACTATCAACAATGGCCCATCTCGGCTTCTAGATCCAAACCCCTACTATCCAAATACTTTATTTGTTTCAGGGTAAACCCCAGAGTGCCAGATAGTCTGATGACTAATGTATTTGGGCAGTAGGCTCATAATCCAGTGCTCAAAACAATCCCTAAAACTAGCTCAGTCTAATTTTAATTCAATAACAAATTATATAAAATTAGTGGTGGAAAGAATTAATAAAAAGGTTGGTAAAAAGAATTGACTGACAAATAAAGTTTAAGTTTGAAGACATTTTATTTTAATTAACATTAATTAAGTTTAAAGATAATTTATTACCCAACATTAATTGATTAAATTTAAACATCTTTATAAATCTAATTTAACACACGCACATTTTTAAAGTAACACATTATAACATATATCTGGTGAAAAGCATAAATAATATGTGACATCATTAAATTATCTCACATTCACACACACGCATATCAATAGTTCATTTTATGCATGCTTAAGAGTTCAAATTAGTTTACTCGGTAGGATTAATGAATTACAGCGGTGGCTACTACGTATAAATGATAATAAATAAATGTTTACCTAGGATTTTTGGAAAATGGATATTGCTTGTTGTTGACTGCTTCTGTGGCTTCTGATGGATTATATCTAACCGATTAGATTTGGACATTTCTTGAATAGATTTTATGCAAATCCATTGGCTTTATTCTTGAAGACAGTTGAACATTTGATGGAGGATTTCTGAGTTGTTATGCAGACATTATTTCACAGGCATATTTTGATGATCTTGTTGGACTAAAAAGGCTGTAGCATGAGCGTATATTCCCAAAAGCTGCTCAACAATGCATTTTTGTTTCTAAATACATAATAGAAATGCACTGTTATCTCATCTGAAACAAGACTGTCATGGCAAACTAGACTGAAAAAACTGAACTCCGATAAAAAAAATCTAGCTATTTATGTATCCGAATTGTTTTCATTTTAATATCCTCCAGCAATAGGTGCAATAGGTGTTGTCGAAATTCTATTAGTAATTAATCCTATGACAACGTGTTTTTGACAATTGTTTAATTAGTATTAGCTTTCATAAACATATTGTTTTTATATCTTTAATTAGTAGCCCACCATTGGTGTGGTTTTTTAAATCTTTATTTAACTTAATAACCATCGCTGTGTTTTCCAAATATAATTTCTTTTTTAACTTTCATTTACATATTTTTTTTTTAATATTATTCTAACACGCATATATTTCTTTACACTCACACGCACATATATAATTTATTATAATAAGCTTGAATGAAAAGAGATTTATATATTTTTTTAAATTTTAAATTACTTATTTTTACGAATACTAATTTAGAAAAACTTTACTTTCTTTTATAACACTTTTAGTTTGACTTTAAGAAAAACCCCTTCCCACTTTTAATCTTTTATTTCAAACTCTTTTTCGAAAGATTTTTTTTTTATTTTAATAGTTTTTTTTAGACAAAATTGTTTTATATACATGTGCCAAATTGGCCTTGGCACACCATCTTGGGAAAATAGAAAAAATACTAGTTCACCATGAATTGTATTTTGTGAAAATGGAAAAGGACTAGTTAGCATGAATATCATTTTCATAAAATAGAAAAGTACATCTCAGCATAAATTGCATCTTGTCAGGTTTAGATTTTTAGTAATTTCTAAAGTAAAATGTTGTAGCTTGCTACAGTAAACTGTTTGCTACAGGACTATTAGTGAGACATCTGGACATGTGATATCTCTGTTGCCATATTGTTTTTAAAATTACCATTTAAGAGTTTTATTTTTTTTAAATTTTGAAAGAAAATTATCAGAGAGCATTGAAAAAAGATATGAATCAATTCTAAATTGAATAAAGTGTATACATGTAAGTTTTTTATATTTTCAGCTTTAGGTGTTTAGTACTTTGTAAATGTAAAACTCTGGAGCTTGACCTTGACTCTGAACAAATGAACCATTTGCTGCTGAACTGAAAAAATAATTATTTGCTTTAGTGTACGTATTTTTTATAATACTGACCACACAGAACTATGACTCAATAACTCAAATTGTTTTAATTATTTTTGTAAATTAATTAATTAAGCATAAAAGAGTAACTTAAAATTTTTTTTGAAAATAAATTTTTTTGTATGACCTTTAAATAATCATTAGCAACAAATTATTGATATGCTTTAAATCAAAAATTATATTTTGTAAAAGTAATTTTTGTTTAAAGAAAATATTTTTTTATAGTTTGAAGCATACATTTTTATGTATTATTTGTTAAATTTTTTGAAAGATTACAAAGCTTACATTGTACATTAAACTTTAGTCCATGCAATATACTGCTCATGAAATTCTAAAACTATATTCTCATATTACTACTCTACAAATCTTAGGTGTGCTTATAGATATTCATTCACATACAATAATAATCTATGGGTTTCAGACAATAAAAAATAACGTTACTGATTTTGTTTAAATATAAAATTATGTACACAAGAAGAAATCATCACTGACTAACTATGAAAGAAATGCAATTAGTAATTCTTGTAAACTTTTTGTTATTTTGAGTGTTAGAGAAAACGAAAAATATATCATTCATTATTTTATACTCAAAATTAAATGATAAAAATACTTTTCCAAATAATTCTAATTTTTAATTTTTATATAAAACTATTTTATCTTAATGAGCAATAAAAAAAATACTAATAACATAATAATCAAAATATGAAAATACAATTTTTTATTTAAAATAATACAACTCTCCTTAAAAGATCTTATTAATATTTTGTTCATCATCATCATTTGCAATCAGTAATTAATGGATGAACCAATGGCTTTATTATTATTTATAATTTATTTTTAATAAGAGAATATAAGAATTAAAAACATAAGATTATCAATATATATATATATATATATAAGTATATACTATCGCTCTAATTAATTCGTTTTTTTTTTTACAAGATTCACAATTAACTTCGCTTTAGGGTGTTCCATTAAGTGTTTGAATATTTGTCACATAAACAGCTGGTATTTGGTAAATGTTTTATTCATTAAAATTAAATATAAATCATTGTCGCAAAATGCTTTATTTTAAAGTCATATTTTTAATTAAGAAATGTTCTAATATAGCTTAATATTTTACTACTAATTTTCTTAAAAAATAAAAATAATATATTAATAAGTTAATGTCAAATAAAATAGGCTTTTACTTGACTCTGCAAATGAGAATAGGATTTAATTAAATATAATTTAATTTAATTTAATTACAGAAAATATTCATTAATTAAAGTAAGCAATTTTTTTACATTTTTCCTGAGAATAAGAATTGTATGCAGAAAGCAAGAAAGTTTATAAAAAAGTAGAAAATAGCTATACTAAATTTACATGCTTAAATAATTATTAATAGTAATAGAGTTAAATAATAATAAATAATATGTCTTCAGTTTCTGTTAAAATTAAATTCTTCAAAAATCCTTTAAAACTAATCATAGATAACATTAATGTGGTCAATTTTATATTACAAGTTCTATAAAGAACAAATAATGGTTAAGGTACATTCCCTGTCTTCAATTGTGGGATTTATGAAACTCTGATACATTTAATTGTACATAATGAGAGAGACATGTAAAACATTAATATAGTGATTTATTTTATACTTTATTTACAGTTTATCAAGAAAATAATACTAGTTTTTTATTCATTATTATTTTAAAAGTGCTTTTTTTAAGGATGATATCTTTATACAACCAACTTCAATCTTGTCCACTTCTCAACTTTTTATCCATCTATATCATTGGAAATCTGATGAAGTTATGTTTAAAGCCCTTGTTTTCCAATTTTGTTGTCCTACCCATGTTGTCTGTAACTCATTCTGACACCTCATATGTAAAACATTAAGTCCATGTAACTACACAAAAGAGGGATGGTCAGAATACAGGCTGAATATGTAATATTTAAATACAAGTGTAGTATATATACTTTAAGATGCCCATCCTTCTTCTGTGAAGTTAAATGGGCTTAAGGTTCTACACATAAGGGGTCAAAATGAATTATGGTCAACATGGGTATGCCAAAAAAATTAGCAAACAAAGTCTTTTAAGTTACTATCATCAGAGTTTCATTAATATGGCTGATTGAAAAGTTGGAGAGTGGGGAAGATTGAAACCAGTCCAATAAAATTTGAAAATTTGCTATCTTAATAGAAACTAAGCACTGATTATATATTTATATGTGGGAGATGACGATCTAGACCAAGTGATGAGTTCTGGTTTAGCATAATATATGTATATTGAAAATCATTATCTTTTTTATGTGTATGTAGTTATGAGTATTGGTTGTATAGGATGGAGTGGATGATTAAAGAGAATGAGCTTGAAAGTCTGGGTTCAATTCCTCTCTAATTACATCTAGGTCAAAATACATATATTATACTTGTATTTAAAAATTATATATGTATATATAATAGATATCCATAATTTTTCTATGTAACATTCAACTTAAATTTATTAAAAATATATTCAACAAGAAATATGTTTATATATATATATATATATATATATATATATATATATATATATATATATATATATATATATATATATATATATATATATATATATATATATATATATATATATGTTCTACCAAATCTAAAATAATTAATTAATTTAAAATGATATTCTAAAAAATAAAAAAAGATAATATTATTTATCAAATTATATGGTGTGAAATTAGTTTGATGCAAAATTTAAAAGTAAACAAAGGCAAAACTCTCCATACAGTAGTGCCACCCTGTGGTAACCAGAGTAATCAATAGATGACAGAAGGCTTGTGCATAAAATCCCTATCTAGTGCCTACTCATCCAATATTCCCTAGACTAGTTTCTGGCCTTTATCAGTGAGGAGCCTTGGATCTGAGAGCACTGCATTTAGATCTTAGGATCTAATGCAACCCTCCAGCAGTCACCTTTTAACTCTACTTTACTACAAAACTATGAGAATGAAATTGAAAACACAAAAATATTTTCAATCTAAACTCAATAGCTTATATAGTCATATGGGTCTGAACTTAATTCAGCACAAGCCAGAAACTAGTCTGGGGATATTGGATGAGTAGGCACTAGATAGTGATTTTATGCACAAGCCTTCTGGAATCTATTGATTACTCTGGTTAGCACAAGGAGGCACCACTGTATAGAGAGTTTTGCCTTTGTTTACAACAATTATGTGCTAGTATAAGATGGTGATCATGTGATGTTTAGTGGTTTAATTAAAAAAATTAAAAAAAACACCTGCTACACTACAACCATATAAAAGTTCTACAAAATACTTAGTGCTGCAGTTTTTTTAGATTATAAAAATGTTAAAATTTTTAAAATTTATTTTCAGTTCAGAGCATGCAAGAATATTATATGGAGAAAGATATCATAAAAAAGAAAAAAAAGAGACATTTCTTATAAAGCAATATAAATATTATATAATAAATAGACAATCTGCTAATACTGATCTATACATTTCCTGAAAAATCATATTCATTCTTATCCATATAAGTTTTAGTTGACAATGACTATAATTTAAATATTAAAAAGTACTTGTATATAATTTCTAAGTTATTACTGTTATTTTTATAATTTATAATTTAAATCTACTATACATATATTTATATTCTAATATTCTCATGATAAATGTTTATTTTATAATAGTATTTCTGAGCTGATGTTTCTGTACAATAACAAGTACTTTTCTCAGAGCTCCTTTTTCTTATATCATAAGAATGTGTGTGGTGAGATTTAAAATCATTATTTTTTATTTTGTTATTTTCTCCTAATACTGAAATTCTATTCGTTGAAAAAGTTCAAAAATATTTTATCTTCCAACAGTTTTTTTAAATATTGTTAATTTTCTTCAATTCATATGTCTTATTTATATTTTTGGGTCTTTTAAAAATCTCTATAGCTTTCCTTGGCAGTTTCTGGTCATATTGTTTAATTTTTGCTAGAATGTGTGTTTTATTAAAATTGATCTCATGGTTAGTGACTTTTATGTGTGAATGAATAGCAGATGAATTGTATTTTTCTGTAACTGCCCAAATGTGTTCTTTCTTTCTTATATTTATTCTCCAATTGTCTGTCCAATATATGATGGTGCACACACACTACATGAAATTTCATATATATCATGACACTCCAAAGAGATTTTATCTTTAGGACATGGAAATACTTAATTAATTTTGTTAAATATATTGTAAATTGTGTGGTTATTATTTTTTTTTTAAAACATTGCCAATTTTTTTCAGTTAATCTCTTTATATATATCAGAATTTTTTTAATTTCTGAAGTATCAAAATTATATATATATACACCTGGGTCTCATTTTATGCAATAGATACGTTCTTCAGAAAACATGCGCAAATGAAATCGCGAATAAATAGATGTAACTTACCTTGAAAAAGGAGGGATATGAACTGTGAGTTTTTAAAAATCATGTAAAAGCAAAGCACCAACATAAAATTACTTTAAAATTCGTGCAAAAAAAATAAGAAAATAAAATATGACTAAAAAAAATTTCAAATTTGAAAAAAATTGATACAAGACAAACTTTTTTTAACTATAATATTTAATTTTATTCAAAACAATATATTTTTATGCATAATTTACAATAATTTACATTTTTTATACAGGTTTTAATTATTATCGCTATTTGCCGTTTAACAGGTTCATTTGCAAACTGGTAAAAAATTAGATTCTTCACAAGAGGAAATACATCTAGCACCAATGTTACTCTCATGTTGTGTTAATGGTTTTCTGGTCACAGCATAATTAGTAATTAATCTAACAACTAAAAATTAAATTATTTTTGTCTTTAATTTTTTAATTTTCAATTTTAATTGTGCCTACTGCTATTACTCACCTTTTAAAAATAAACTTGGGGACACTAAATGATTAATAATTGATTACGTTCTTTTTTAAAAAGCAAAAACAGAATGTGATTTAAAATGCAAAATTAACATGCACAATGTTGGAACAAATTTACATTATAATCTTGTAAATTTAATGTGTGTATACATAAAATGTGGAAATCATGATTTTAATTTCATTATTGCATAAAATCTTATTATTATAAAGCATTGAAAATATTGAAATTACTAAGATGAAAGTCGAATTCCAATAATGTGCTATTACTTTCAATATGACATAAGTGCATGAAATTTATTATTTAAAGTAATAGTGCATTATCGGAGTTCGACTTCTGGAGAAACGTGAATTGCGTTAAATAAATCCATGTAAAAAGAGACCCAGGTGTATATATATATATATAAATCAATGTCTGCATTCCAATTATAATAAAATATATATAATTATTCAAAACAATACAATAATTAATACAGTAAAAAATATTTTAAAAAACAAATATATACCACAATTTAATAGTACTTTCAACTATCTATGTAGTCATTATCAACTAGTTTTACATTTGTAACAGTTTTTTGTAATACAATTTGAATCTAGTTGATAATGATTACATAGATAATTGAAAGTACTTCTGTTAAATTGTGGTATATATTTGTTTTTTTTAAATATTTTTACTGTATTAATTATTATATTGTGCTATTAACTGAAAGGAGACCCTTTGATTCCTCTTGGAGGCCTTAAAGGAACCGAGCAGGGAAAATTCCTAATGTCCACTCCATACGTTCTTGTCGTTGTAGCTGTTATTAGTATGTGATTATTCATATAGTATACAAACATGGATGGGCTGCTCACCAACATGCATTAGCCAGCATGGTGAGTGTATTGGCTTTTTACCTCTGAGTTTAAGATCAAGAAACACCATGGTCTTTCTTCTCTGTGCCTGATAAGGCAGAATGAATGTTTGTGTAAATGATAAATATTTTTCCAATACATATATACAATTATGACAGACAAAAATAAAGCATGGCCCTTATTCCCAGTAGGATGTAAAGTCACCAACCAAGGCAGCAGTTGGTGGCTGAAGGTGGAGGGTGCTAAGAATCCCCTGATTGTGGACCCAGGCTGCCATTTGATGACAACTTTTTATTTAGGTACTTACAACTGCAGATCACTTTCAAGTGAAGGAAGATTGCAAGAATTAGAAGAATAATTGTCTTATATTAAATGGGACATTATTGGACTTTGTGAAGTTAGAAGAAAAGGTGAAGAAACAATTGATTTAAAAAGTGGACATATACTCTATTATAAAGGCACACATATTGGAAATACAAGTGGAGTAGGATTCATTATAAATAAAAAGTGGAAGAACAATATTGTGGAGACTGATGGTATATCAGACAGAGTTGCAAGATTAGTTATACAACTTAATAGCAGATACCAAATGCAGATAATTCAGGTTTATGCCCCAACAAGTTCTCATAGTGATGAAGAAGTAGAAGATTTTTAGATTGATGTACAAAAGGCTTTTGATCAGAGTAAACAACATTTTAAAATTGTTATGGGAGACTTTAATGCTAGAATTGGTAGACAAATGAAAGATGAAATTGCTGTAGGTAGTTTTGGTTATGGTAATAGAAATGAGAGAGGACATAGACTTGTGGAGTTTGCAGAAAAAGAAAAACTTTATATTATGAATTCATTTTTTGAGAAAAATGTTAAAAGGAAATGGACATGGAAGCATCCAAATGAAGGTACATCAGAATTGGATTATATTTTCACTAACAGGAAATACATATTTCAAGATTGTAATGTTCTTAATAAATTTAACACAGGAAGTGATCATCGATTAGTAAGGTGTAAATTACATGTTAATGTAAAATTAGAGAGACAAAAATTATTAAGAAAAACAATATTTACAGTTGATATTCATAATCTTCAGAAACATTCTAATGAATTTAAATTAGAACTTACAAATAGGTTTCAAGTGTTAGGAGATTTTGAACATGATTCAGATTTGAATGAAATTAATATGAAAATAACTGATACACTTTTAAAAACTGCAACAAAGATAGCTGGTAGAAAAAAGCAGCAATTGACTAATAAAATTTCTACTGAGACTAGAGAATTTATGAAGAAAAAAAGGAATATGAAGATATACAAAAATGATGTACTTAAAAGAATTGAATATCTCGAATTTTGTAAAATGGTACGGAAAAGAGTTGAAAATGATATAAGAAAGTATAACTGTGAAATAGCAAGGAAAGCTGTAGAAGAAAATAAAAGTCTGAAGAATGTTAAACAACATTTTGGTATTGGTAGGAAATTTATATCTGCAATAAGAAAAAAAAGATGGAATTATTACTAAAAAGAGAGATGACATCATGAAGTTGGTAGAAGATTTTTATCAAGAATTATATAGTAATAAAGAACAAGTACCTCCTATATCTATTACATCTGCTGAATTGCCCAGAATTTTATATGAAGAAGTGAGACATGCAATTAAATGTATGAAGAAAGGAAAAGCTCCAGGAAATGATGGAATTATAATTGATATATTAAAAGAAGCAGGTGAAAAAATAGAAACAATTTTATCAAAGTTATATACCAAATGTCTAAATGATAAAGATGTACCGGAAGATTGGAAGAATGCAGTAATAAAATTAATATTTAAAAAAAGTGATTTATAAAGAAGATATTAGAAATTACAGACCCATCAGCCTTTTATCAGTTTCATATAAAATTTTTACCAAGATAATTACAACTCGTCTACAGAGAACTTTGGATTTCCACCAACCAAGAGAATAAGCTGAATTTAAAAGTGGTTTTAGTACAATAGATCATATCCAGGTATTGAGAGAAGTCATAGAAAGGACAAATGAATATGAGTTGTTATTATGTTTTGGATTTGTAGATTATGAAAAAGCATTCGATTCTATACACATTTCTTCAGTGATTAAAGCATTGGATCATCAAGGTATAGATCCAGGTTATTGTCATATTTTAAAGAATATTTATAAAAATGCAACAGCAACAATTACATTACATAATGATACTGGAAAAATCAACATTAAGAAAGGTGTAAGACAAGGTGACTTCATATCTCCAAAACGTTTTACAGCAGTGCTGCAAGAAGTATTTTGTGGATTAAAATGGGAAACTAAAGGAATAAAAGTAAATGGAGAGTATTTAAGTCATTTAGATTTTGCAGATGATGTAGTTGTTTTTGCAAATAATGCTTCAGATCTGCAGGAAATGTTGGAGGAGTTAGCAGATGAAAGTAGAAAAGTAGGACTAAAGATAAATGTTAAAAAGACTAAAGTAATGTTTAATCGATTTGCTCAAAATATGAAAATAAAGATTGATTATGAAGAATTAGAAAAAGTTAACAGTTACAAATACCTTGGTCATATTATTAATACAGATGGAAACATAATGGAGGAAATTAATCATAGAATCAAACTTGGTTGGAGTGCTTTTGGTAGAAATAACTTGATACCAAAAGGAAATATGCCCATGTGTTTGAAAAGAATGGTTTGTAACAAATGTGTTTTACCAGTTCTTACTTATGGATCTGAGACTTGGACACTTAATAGAAGAGCAATACAGAGACTTCAGACCACTCAAAGGAGTATGGAGAGATGTATGTTGGAAGTAACAAGAAGAGAGTGAAAACACAATGTATGGGTAAGACAACAAACAGGTGTTACTGACCTTATTGAAAAAGTTAAAAGATTGAAATGGAGTTGGGCTGGACATATTGCTAGAAGAAATGGTAATAGAGGGACAATTGAAATTTTAAACTGGATTCCAAGAGATTGTAAAATACCCAGAAAGAGACCACATGTAAAATGGATGGATGAAATAAGAAAATGTGCAGGGGTGTTTTGGAAAAGAGAAGCTAAAGATCGGAGAAGATGGATTAAACTTGGAGAGACCTTCATCCTGCAGTGGATTGATAATGGTTAATGATGATATATATATATATATATATATACTATATATTGATAATGGTTAATGATGATATATATATATATATATTATACAAATAAAAAGTACATTAATTAAAAACCTATTGTTATAACAATAAAACTGATAAATATAATGGTAATTAACTATTATATACAGTCTTTCAATCCCAGAAGTGCTTTTGGTTAATTCCTTAACCCTCTTCAACTGCCGTTAAATTCAAAAAACAAAATGGAAGCAAAAGTTATCAATTCAAATCCCATGATTCCTGAATTTTAACATTCACAGCTTCTCTAATAATTATATTCATTTTATTTCTATTTACTAAAATTGTTTCCTTAATTTTTTTTTATTATGGTTTCTCTCTTTATGAAGAATCTTAACACTTTCAAAATCAAACTTAAAATTATATTTACATGTACTTTCATGATCCAAGAAAACAAAAGCAGTCATTAAATCATTATTAGTTTTACATTTGACACACTTGTATAAAAATTCATGCTCCTTTAGTCATTTTTTAATACTGCACTTCGATTTATCTGTATAAACATTACTTTTTCTCTTGACATATATGACATTTTTAGACTTATTCACTAACATACTAACATTCTTTGTAACACAAAATGAAATATTAAACACATTCTTATATATATATCCTTAAAAAAATTTGTTTGAGTATTTAAATATACAAAATAGATATTCATTTTTTACAGTTAATTTTCAACTTCTTTAAATCATTGTAACTCATTTTAAATTGAAATAAATCAATACTTTATCTGAAGACTGATTGTAAAAGAATGGATATCTAATCAAGCAAAATTTTTTAAGGATATATAGAAAGATGTTTTTAATGTTTCATTTTGTGTTACAAATAATGTATTTAAGTTAGTGAATAAGTATAAAAATATCATACCTGTCAAGTATAAAAGTAATGGTGTATATCAAATTTTTTTGTGGATGTATGTTATCATATATAGATGAATCAAGGTGCAGTAATGAAAAAAAATTAAAGGAGCATAAAATGATTAATTATACAAGTAATAGAAGGGATAGGAAAATTAAAGAAGCAATATTGATTAAAAATATAAAACCAAATCTTAATAGGGATTTTGGGATAAAGACAATAATTTAATGAATAATTATAGTTGTTATTATTAATAATAATATTTTGAATATAAAAAGGTTTAAAAATAAAGTTGAAGAAAATGATGATAGAGAGAGTTGTTAAAGAATTTTTGAAAATTTGTCAGTCAGTTTTTGGAAATAGGATTATAAAGATGTAAGTATTTAGTAATGTAATAAAAAGAATTTATAATGTAAAAAAGTTAATAATTAAATATATAATAAAAATAAAGAAGGTTTAGACGTAATTAAGAAAATATAATTAAAAAAATAATAAAATGATAGATTAAATAATAGAGTTTAAAGAATAAAATTTTAAAATTATAATAAATTGGTACTGTTCTATTAGCCAGTAGTGACCACTTGATGACATTATTTCTATGCAAAAATACAGAAATATATCATTTACATGGCTACCGCTGGCATTATTTCTATGCAAAGCATAGAAAGATGACATTTACATGGCTGCTTCTGGCCTGCTTTGTGTTATGCACTTTATCCAAATGCTCACATTTCAAAGTTCACCACAGTATCATGTGAGAATGTATGGACTTTAGCCTGCCACAACTCTTCAAATATGCATGACAAACTATAACTCACCTGACATACTATTACCTACTAACAATTGTAACCCAACTGCCACACTTCTCTATTCAATGTGGAAGCTTCAAAAAATTCATGAAAAGTGCAGCCAAACAAAATTTTGCTGATCTCATATGAAAAGTCACTTTCGCATGAGAACATGTATGAGACAAATAAAATGGCTGACTGCAAAATTGAGCCATTCAAATTGTGGCAATGTCCATCAACAGAAGCTGGCATGGTGGCATTTTTACAGAACAACATACTCCTACATGTCAAGAAATGTCTGTGCAGTGAAACAATGAAAATGGTTATTTCCAAACTCATCTCACAGTTCAGATGCAAGTAACATTCTGGTTGGCAAAAGTGTTCTCTTTGAAAGGAGACCTGGTTCAATGGCTCCAGAATCCCATTCTTGAAAACCTTAGTATGACTGAGGTTTGGGAGTGAAGCATGCTTTGGCAGCTTATGCCCATTTCTTTGGTTTGCTTATTTAGGAGGAGTTCACTCTGGGTAACTGGTATCTCCAGTGTTTAAAGATTGACCAATGAAGTATTTTGGAAAGCAATAAAACAACAGGCACATGATACTATTACAAAGTACTACAGTATTGCATATACAGTCAAACAACCTTATTAACATTAATATATAGGTATACAATCCCATATGTTACTATACTAAAAAAAACAATCCATTATGAAATGAATAAAAACCCTTTTTATTTTTAGCATGGTTAATTAATAGCTATCATTGTTTAACTATTTATGCACATAGATCTGATTAATATTGAATATATAAATATATGAAAAAGATCACTTAGTATCGCTCTATTCCAAATATTAAATTAGCAGATGTGTATATAACTATTATCTTCTAATGTGTAATTAATTAATATATATCTGGTTTGATTAAGTATACATATATAATATAACTTGTATAATTTATTTACAAATGAGTTTTGCCTTACATAGCAGAGTGAGATTAAAATTTTAAGAAAAAAATATTTTCAACTTATTTTAATTTCTATCTTCCAACTTATCATTTATATACATATGTTCTATATCATCAACTAAATAAAAAATAAATAAACTTGTTGATTTTGTAGATATGCTAACATACATCAACATATAAAGATATTAAAAATTAATTTTTATGCTGGCAGCCCAGTAACATTATATTTCTGTGTTTTTGCATAGCAATAATACCATCAAGTGGCCAACTCCAGCTAATAAAACAATACTGAATAATTTAATAATAAAATACTATAAATAAGAAAAAAATAGTTAAGAGTAGAATAATAAAATGGAAAATGATTATTTATGATGGTCAGGCTAAGAGGTATGTTATTGCATATGTATATAAATATAATATATTAATTGTATGATTATATATTTGGATATTGTAGCATTGATGATGAGTGCTAAATAGTCAAAACTGTAAGTGTAAAGTTTTCGTGTAAAAAATAGTATTGTTAAGTGTATAAGAAAGTTGGAAATGGTATCATATTAATATTCAGTGCATTTCCTTTTCTTTTTCTGGTTGACATACTATTAAAATTTGTTTGGTATTAATATTAAAAAAAATTTTAGTGTCATTTAATAACTTTCTGAATTTTCTATATTAAAAAGTTTTTCTTACTTAAAAATTCTAATTTCATTGCCCATTATTTTATTTTATTTGCATAACTACTTTTAACAAATGTTTTTTAAGCATTTAGTTTTTATAAATAATTATATTGGATGTACTAAATATATATAAACAATGATATTTAAATCATAGAAAAAATGTTAAATTATAATCTGCAAGAATATATGGAACAATTAATAATTATTATATTTTGACAAAAATGCATTACACTAAAAGCTGTATGAAGCAATTTTAAATTCTTGTTTTAAATTTATATCTACTTTAAATTGATGTTAATTTCAAATGATTTATCGGTTTTTATTTTCTTTAAATCCATGATAAATTAACTCTCTTTTACAAATTCTTATAAAATTCTTTTTGATAGGTATGTATTGATTGCTATATACATATGCATATTTATTTAAGAAAAGTCATATAATGTTTATATGATATTGTGTTCAGCAAGATAGGTTATTCAAGTCATCTTTAATAGTTATTTAAATAGAATCAAAAATTTGTACCATATTTTATCTCATTAAACATATTATCTGGGTTGGATCTATTTGTAGAAAAGGTGTATAGTTAAAATCTGACATGAAATACCAGTAAATTGTAAAAGTCTTAGAAAAAGGCCCATGGGAAGTGAGTGGGTAAAATAATAAAGAGAAGCTATGGGTTGGAGAAACTTTATTAAACTTAGAAGAAACTTCATCCTGCAATAGATAAATGACAGTTGAAAATAATGATGATTTGTATTTTTATAACATAATTTACAGTATTTATTTTAATGTCTATAGTCAAGATTGCTAGCAAATATCTGTCACACATTAGAAAAGTTGAAGATTAGGTAAGAATATGGATATATTGAGTACATTACAATATTTTTTTTTATATTTTATTATACCAAAACAATGTAATACAACATATGTCAATAAAAAAAAATAAGTGATGCAATCAAATACTTTGTTTTTATTTTAATTTCAGATATTTGTAAATTGAGATAGCTTTATCCATTTTTGTGATAGTGTCCTAGCATAGTTTTTAAAATTGTTCTGTTTTGTATCTTATATTTAACGATTATTAATAATTCATTACTCCAGCATTAAAAGTGTTAACTATTTTATTATATTTAGAGGCTTTTTTAAAAAAAAAAAAAAATTTGTTTTAGTTTATGACTTGCGTGTTTGGTACCAATTTTAAATAGTAATAATCAAATCTGAATTCAGATATTAAAAAACTAAAAACTTTTGAAGACCTTTACATCAGTATGTTTTTCAAATGAACTCTGATACCACCAAGAGAGTTTTGTTAAACATTAGTAAAAAAATTATCAAAGTGATATTCATATGTGATAAAGCCAAATCAGTTTTTTTTTTTTTTACTTTAATGCAATATATAATGAACTTGAATAATCAGTGATTAATAGACGATAATGCATTTAAAAGTCCACATCAGTTTTCCACTTATACCATTAAGGCTTCTGACTTAAATCTCCTTGACAAAGAAATGAAAATTTAAATGCAGTATCATCTGGTAAACAGTGATTAAATGTAATTAAAGTAGAATCTGCTCTTGATTTGTTGTATAATATGTGAGCTAAGAATTTAAGGAGCTTCTTGTTATCGTAGTAATATTTCTTTCACATATGGTTGTAGCATTTTGCTTTTTCTCATACTAAACTATAAGAAATTATTTTTATGAAAAAGTTATAAACCAATTTAGTAATTTAAAGAAAAACATTTTTAAAAAAAACAAACAAACAAAAAACAATTATTTATTATAGCGATGACCAATGATTTAAAAAATGATGTGTAATTCCAATGGCATTTACCACGAATTTAATGATTTCTATACCATTTTTATTTGTCAATAGATTTTGAGTGAATAAGTTAAGGCTAGTTAAAAAAATTGTTTATTTGCCTTTACATTTTTTAATTACATCCACTTGATAATCTCAGTTTTGTTTTCATAATGTATGAATAGTTTTTAATATTTTTCCTGCGAATATTACTTACTAATTTCTATTTAACTAACAATTTGTGCATACACAAAGCAGAGCAAGAAATATGTGTGCATGCGTTTATATATCTTTGGTAAAAGGCAAATGAAAACATTAAATGAAAATTCATGTAGTTAATATTCATTTTGTTGAAATTCTATCATTTTCTAAAGCATTCGCCACATTAATGTTTAGTAGCGTGTTTATGTTTTATTTGTTCTCAGACAAAATGAATAATATTTAAAATGATTTCTTTCTTTTGTTAACATTTTCCTTTCCCACCTGCATACAAATGTAACATGTTTTTTTTCTATAATATGAGGAAATTTACTGATTGGTCACAATTTTATAAGCAAATCTTTAATCAATATTTATTAGAATAGCAAGAAAACTATATTTTAATAATAAATTCTCAATAGTTATTGATTGAAATTCATGAAAAAATAGCTTGCCTTTTGATAGCCAGTGTAATATATTAAAATAAAAGGAGGAGGGAGTAAACCATATTAGCACGCTAAATCCAAAGAGATTTATGTATGAAAATTAATTTAGATTAAACATTTTTAAAATGAAATTATTATCATATTTTAATGCACAAGTTAAATTAAATATTAGATTGCTTACACTTAATCTAAAAGATTATTAAAATGTACTAGATATTTATATTTTATCACACTTTTAATCAGTCAAAACCCACAAATGATTAATAACTGCTAAATATTATAGAAATCATAAAAGACACACACACACGTATAAAAATATGTAATATGTAGAGAATTAAACTGTGATTATCAAAGAGAGATGAAATTAAAACTAAAAGATTACAAAGTTAAATTAGTTTTACTTTTTTAATTTAAAAATAAGTTTGTTTATATAAAAAAAAAGGAATTTAATACAATAAAGTTAAAGATAACTACAAGCTTAGCATCCATAGGAGTAAGATATCTTCATTAATATTGAAGGCTTACATGACAGTCATAATATTATTTTTATAGCCATTATACTAATCAACTTATAGTCAACTCAGATTTACTTAGGATCTTTATCTACTAGCCAAATATAGCTAGATATCTATTTACTGGTCTCTAATGGATTAGTTAGTTTTCTGTGGAACTTCTATCTGAAAGAAGAGTCCTCATCCTATTTGAGATCTGATAAATTTTAAGATTTATCTGGAAACACTCAAATACCAAGTTATGACATGACAGGTAGATGTGTTAATCACTATCCATGATTGTTTTCCTCAAATTTCATACATCATACAACATCCAATCCAGAGTTTTTACTGGTTCAATACAGGTTTATTATATCATTCAAAAAAATTAGTGAATTTACAGTAAAGCCTTCAAGAAAATTACAAAATATTTCACACATTAATACAACATATACTAAAACCAATTAACAATTTAATAAAAAGTTTTTATAAATAAGTATATTGAATGTACTAAGTATAAATATACAATAATATTTAAATCATAGAAAAAAAGTGTTAAATTATAATCTGCAAAAATGTGTAGAACAATTAATAATTATTAAATTTTGACAAAGATGCACTGCATTGAAAGCTTTATGAAGCCATTTCAAATATCAATGCCACAATAATTATTAGTTGTTCACATACTCTTTAAGATCATATTTTGATGGACTCAAAATGTAAACATCAAATTTGTAATGGGAATTTTCCTGTCATTTAACTATGCAATAGCAGATAATTACCAATTAAAATTAATAGTCAAAACTGAACCATATGATCCAGAAATTTACAAAAACACTTACTGATATTACCTTAAGTTAAAAGACCTGGTTACAGCATAACTATTCAATTATTCTAGTTAATAAATATTAAATTCTCACTATAATTCTAATGTTTATTATTGGTCACCATTTTGCAATGGACTATTGATTATAATATGGGATGATAACAAAAAAAAAACATTATTATGTCTTAGAATTGAGACATCATCTACAATAATATAGATCTAGTCTAAATATGGAATGACATTTTATAAAAAAACCAAAATTTATTTGACATTAGTAATAATTGCCACACGTATGTCATCCTCATTGACTAGCATTGGGTAGCTACTTTGCCAACAATAATAATGAATTTTCTATCTCACTACTTTTCTATGTTTATTCAGTCAACATTGGACATAAAAATGCCTGTAAGATTTATATTCTGTGTAAAATTATCTAGCTCAGTTATTGATCACATTAAGCAATAACAATCTTTCCCATATATAATTATTTAAATTGTCCACTACACTATCATAAAATGTAACAATCTCTAGTAAAATGTAATTTATTCAGATTATATTTAAAACTAAATAAAGCAAACAAGATCATTGTCTCAGATATCAACAAATGTATTCACAATTCCAAAGTAAACTGCAATAAGCAGTGAAATTATATATCATTGCCCTAAACAATGATGCATGCTTAAGGCATCTATTTAATTGATAATTGAATAAAACTAAATTTGAATCAATAAATAATTAAATTCTGACATACTTTATTAATCTAATATTCATAATAATGCAAATTTACTTTAATATTTAATAACATTCTGTTTAAATCAACTAATTTCAAAGTAATTATAATTCCACTTTGAGAATATTTTCTAAACTATACAATATTTATAATGTTTAAGTGAAATAAATATTTGCTCAGTGTTATATCTATTTTAATAAAATGTTAAATATAATATAAGCATTTCATTCATACCTTACATTAGATTGACAAGCAATTATTGCTTCAGTTATATTCTAAAATGAAAACTTTACAAGAATTTATTATCAATAGATACATAAAATAATTTCACATTTTGCAGTACCCAATCACATTGTATAAAATATACCATAGTTTCTACTGGATATTTATTGACTTATAATCATTGATAATTACTGACTTATAATCACTGATATTATTCATCTAGTTAAATCTCCAATCAATTGATTATAGAAATGGATTTTATATCAATTAAACTATATATGATGATAATAGGCAGTTATACAAATCAAATTAATAAAATTTAAGGTCTCCATTTCAGAGAAACTTAAGAAAATAATTAAGACAGTTTATTTTGACTAATGATAAAATAAAAAATCTATTAAGATTTTTGTAACCAGACAAGATAAGCAAATAAATAATCAACTCTGAACTAATGAAATTATTTTTACTTAGATAACTAAACAAATATTTAAATGCAGTAACAAATATAAAATTTATATGTAATTGAATTTAAAAATGATGTATATATATAATTCTATTTCTCTTGCCAAAATGGGTTTGATTTTGGCTCAAAATTTGAAGTACCAAAATTATCTTGTGCATTCAAAAGAAATAATTAGACAGATTCACTGGATTTTAAATCAATTCTAAATTTATTGGTTTATAATAAACATTTATAACAGTAATAATAAAATATAATAAAACAAACAATTGAGGTTTGCAATAGACTAAAATCAATAAAAATAATAATAAAATATTTATGTATGGAACTTCAAAAAGTATGTTGCATGATAATAATACTATATGAAATGGTAGGAGAGATTTGAAATATCATATACAATGATTAAAAAATGTGATCAAATAAAAATTGATTTCTATCTTTTCATAAATGTAATCTATAAATAATTAAATAAGCATAAAGAAAAAATATATTATATTTAAACCCTTTTCTATCCAAATCTCCAAGTTAAATCTTGAACATACAAAAAAAATTAAATATTTGACAACATCATATTGTATTAACCTAGAGAAGAGTTTAAATAATAAAAATAAACCTCTCTGACCTTTTCATTGCATGAATTCTATCATCATCATCTCTCTCTCTCTCTCTCTCTCTCTCTCTCTCTCTCCCTTATATATATATATATATATATATATATATATATATATATATATATATATATATATATATATATATATATATATAATTTACCTATGTTTTTAAAATGAAATGCAAATTCTCCTTTTCTTTTAACAAAAAAAAAAATATATGTATAGAAATCATAATACCTAAGTGAAAGTCTGTCCATTTTCACTCACTATCCATGGATTTATCATAGCTTCTGGTTCTTTATTTCCAATACTAAGGCATAGAGATGATTTTTCTTTAAGTAGAAAAGATAAACATGAGTAGTAATTAACATGGATTTCAATCCAATTATTTTTGCATTTAAATTCCAATGTTTTCTTTTAAACATATAAATCTATCCAAGCATTTAAAATGATAGGTACTTCTCTGATGCAAAATCACATATCACTGGCTTTATTTTTCTTTTCCATCAATAATAATGCACAAAGAAATATCCTTTAATGATACAATCTAGTTTTAATCAAATAAAGATTAATATATGCTAACATTTTCTTTACAGATTAAGAAAGTGAAATTTAAACTGCCTAATGTTACACATAAGTTGAATTAATCAATCTTGTAAAATTCCTTGATCTGAAATATAACATCCATAGCCATATAATGGGGTTTATATCCAACACAAATAAATAGGTGAAATTCTAGATTATATAGCTTACCTGCAATACAATGAATTTTGGTGGTTTTTTTTTTCTTTTCCATTCTTGCCATTTTTCCTGTAATTTCATCAGCAAGCTGCCCCAACTGAACAGGCAGATGGTTAAAATCTTATTCTTCTATAGTTTTATACATTAATCCCATAAACAATAAAATTTAATAAATTTTCACAGACAGATCTAAATGCATCTGTTCTGGCAATGATAAAATTACAAGAACTCAAATTATGTCTCTCTTCTATTTATAAGATACTGGTCATGACATTATTGTTGTCACAACTGTTGAATATTGCTCAAATTTGACTTGATAATGAGAAATTTGTACAAGAAAATTTTGCCTCCAATTAATAAATATTTACAAAAGGCATTAACCTTTTGCACTGCACTCTTCTGAATATATTTTAATGCTAGAAAGACCTTGCCAAGTCTAGATGTAAGATTATGACTTTATAAGAATAAGAATGACAATATTATCATTAACCTAACTTTCTAATTAAGTAAGTTAATCTGAAGCATCTGATTTGAGAGTGTGAAGTTGTTGATTTCTTCACTAGTAAAATGGAGATTTTTTAAAAATTGAATACAGTAAAAATGAAATCCTGTTTTATAAATTCAATATTATTTTTTCATTTTTAAAACAAAATAAAGAATTCCTATTATAATTCTATTACATTTTAATGGATGTAAATATTTTTACATATGTTTTTAATAATAATTTTTGTTATATAACTAATTTATGAACATCATATATAAAACATAAAACATTTAATTTTATAATAGGTGTTGCTATAGTGATTGTAATAACAGAAATTGAAATATGGAATATTTAATAATAATACAGATTCTCTTCAAGTAAGCTTTTAGAATTCACTTAACTATTTCCAAAATCTATTTATTTATTCACCTGTTTATATTTTTCTCTGAAATTTAACACAACCAATTTATAAATTGATGCTAAATGTTAATAATAAATATGAATGTTGTTTGAGTACTATAGTTGCCATAGTTACCTGGTTAATATTAATATTTCAATACCTCTATTATCCATAGATCAAGTGAAATTAAAATTAAACAAGACCAACAAACTTCTTTATTTTTTAAATACTGTGACTTACACTAATCTGGATACTTACAATATATATATATAATCAGCTGTTTTGTTGCTTGGGAAATCAAATAATACACTAAAAGTGATAAAGATTTTGTCTAGGAACTGTTAGTTTTTAAGTATTAATAATACAGGATATTTTTATTATGTTAAACTTTTTTTGTACAACTATTTATCTTAGAAAATAAATTATCAAAAGTTATTTGAAAATTTGATGATTTTTTTTCTCTCACTGATTTGTAATTTTTTTTATATGTTAAAATTGTTTCTAATTTGGAAATTTAAAATGTCAATTTTTTTTAGCCTTATTGCTAAATTTTATTATTTTCTCTAATATATAACTTTTTTCATTAGTTATTATCATATTTCCTATAGTAAAATCATTATTTTTTACTTTTTGACTGAGTTGAATTCACTTTGTATTCATTCTGCTGTGAATATATGCCAGTGATGCCGTACATTAAGTTGAGATTAAATAAGCATTTATTTTATAGTGTTATGTTTTATAAATTGTAATACATTAAAGATCAGCCTTTTCAAGCTATTGTCAATGTGCTTTTATGAGTGTTAATAATAAACGAATACTTTCACTCCCAACACAAGATAAAGTATTTATGAAAGAATAAAATAAATCCACTTATTCTTTCCAACCCAAATGCTTATATATGGGCAAATCTTAAGTACTGGAAATGAAAGTGTGAGGATAGACCACTCACTTTAAATTACTGTTTATGATATTTACATATGTTTAAGTTTCATTTGAGAGTGACATTTAGTAAATTCTAGATAATTTCATCGACATCATTCATTCAGACATCATAAACAGTAATTTAAAGTGAGTGGTCTATCCTCACACTTTCATTTCCAGCACTTAAGATTTGCCCATATATAAGCATTTGGGTTGGAAAGAATAAGTGGATTTATTTTTTTCTTTCATAAATACTATATCTTGTGTTGGGAGTGAAAGTATTCATTTATTAACACTCGTAAAAGTGCATGCACAATATCTTGAAAAGGTTGCAATTAATATTAATACTTGCATTAAACATATTTTTTTAAATAAATAGTTAAAAGTTCACTTAAAAGAATTAATAATTATTGTTTTAAATAGCTCTGTATTTTTTGTTTCTAGTTAAGATTGTTACAATTATTTTTCAGTGATAATTTTCTTCTAACTAATATGGATTTTTTTATTTGTAAAATACCATGCATTTCTTGGTCACTAATGAGTTAGAAAAGCATTTCTAATACAAAATTTGAAGAGGATTTAACCTGTCCCATTAAATTATGATTTATAGTTTGTTTAGAAAATGTTAAAGTTTTGAAAATATTGTAAGAGTTTAATTTGAGTTAAGTGTCAGTGTTGCTAGCTCAATATTGTTATATTAGTTTTTCTGATACATTTTATATAAATAAAAAATAAAATGCAGATGAGTGAATAATTGCAATAGTTTTAGAATATTTCGATTGTTTGTTGTTTTTAACAGTGATTAAGTGATGCTGTATTAAAAAGTTCTAAATTGAAGTGAACAAAAGAATAATAAAATTGTTAAACTTTGCATAAAAAGTTAGCATGAAAGTTCCTAATATGACATACATATTTTTTTTCAAAATATTTACAAAAGTTTTTAAAAATACAGTATTTTAAATATTAAATTATACATTGGCTTATCAAATTATAGCATTAAATACATATAAATGATTAAGTACAGCCTTTTTTAATCTTATTGATGGTAACAATAATTACATTTGACTTGCATGTTTTTGTTAACAAAATCTTATGGTAAAACAAAAATCAAATTCCATGACAGAAAGATTTTGGATATTTAAATGAAAAGCAGATTGGGAAAAACACATTAATTAGTGGTTTCTAGAATAAATAATAACACTAATATTGTTTTAAATATCTTGTATGATTATACAGTGCTGGAATATATGTGTCTAGGCACTTATATATTTCATAATGGAAATAGGAAGCTACTATTTATATTGTCATTTTTAATATTCATTAATTATAATAAAATATTTAATTGGCACATACATGATAGTTAACATTTATTTACCAAAAAAAAAAAAGGAAAAACTTTTTATATTTCAATGTTGAATTGAGCTCTTTCATAATGTAGACATATAGATTTGACATCTTTAAATGTGCTATTATCAATAGCTTCCATAAAATAGCAAATGAAGATAGTTTATACATTTTAACATTTGACATTATTTTTATGGTATAGTCTTTATATTTATATTTTCTGATATATTTAAAACTTCCATTCATTTACCATTCTCAAAATATGTGAATAATGATATCTTATAGAAATGAATGACTTCAAAGATGTTTTCCATATTGAACCAAAATTCTTTCATTAATCCATGATAAATTTTCCTGTCATCATTAATTCCATATATATCAATAACTACTACAAATAAGTCTAGAAATGTTTCACTTTCTGCCCTGTCTTTTTGATACTATCTGTTTAGATAAATGCATTAATGACTATAAAATTATAAACTATTATATTATTCTTATCACAGACAAAAACTTTAAAGGCATTTAAAAATTAGATTTTTTTTTCAGATATTTTGATGTGTTTCACAAATGTATTATGGAAGAAAATCTGAAGTATATCTAAAAATGATAATATACATAGAAAAAAAGGGATGAAGTTAGATTAATAATATCATGTGCTTATGTTTAATAAAAAATCCTAAATATATTAATTTTTAACTGAAGTTAAAATTTATATCTAAGATTATTAGTAATACAATAATCTGTAGTCCAATAAATGATTAATCATTAAGATATTTATCTAATATTGATGGTAACAAAGTTATGAGTGCAGAAAGTTTGATTTTTTAAAAATCAAATTATAATAATAATAATAATAATAATAATAATAATAATAATAATAATAATAATAATAATAATAATAATAATAATAATAATAATAATAATAATATATATATATATATATATGATTTGCTTTATAATAATATTCATATATAATTTGCCTTATGATAATATTATGAAATTACAATCTTTCAACAACATTAACAATTTAAAATTGTAGAAAACATTACACATTTTCTATTATTTAAAGAATTGCTATCTAAGATGTAAAAGAGCAGAGAGTATTAACAATTCTTTACCATTCAAAAACGAAAACAATACTAGTTTCAACTTAATTAAGTATAATAAAGCCAATACTCATCTCTATGCATGTATACATATTAAACATGTAAATGTATTTACAAAATTGTGCACTTTTAACCATCACGCTTATAAATATTGTTATCTTATATATATATTCTTATAAAATTTTGGATATTAACCAAAAGCATAATTTATTTTTAGCTTATAGTATTTCAGACAAAAGTATAAATACTAGATAATGAAATTTTAGCTTGCATAGCCTGTTTTTAATTAATATTTTGCTTCATTACATCATAAGCAAAAAATTATTAAAAGTATTTTCATTAAATTATTAATGTTTAAATCCATAAATCTGAAAAAATACTCATACAGAGTTTAAATATAAAATTTAATAATATTTATCATACCAAGCATAATTTGGATGATGTCATGCCATATTTAAAATGGCAGAGTATAGAAATATATATATATATATATATATTATTATTATTATTATTATTATTATTATTATTATTATTATTATTATTATTATTATTATTATTATTATTATTATTATTATTATTATTATTATTAAAGTGCAGGAAGCTAAAGTAGAAATTAATATAAACACAACTACAGTAAATAACATTAAGTTTCTAATTGTCTAGAAAATTCAATTGTGTTTTTTTTTTCAATTATTAAGGCTCATTTTCAAAACAGAGGTTTAAAGCTTATTGATTCAGAGAGATTACACTTTATTTGGAGTGCTTTAACATTTACTCTTACTTTATATAAGTTTAGATACAATGTCTTTAACAAGATTGGGTTATAATTATAAATTTATTTAAACACACATTGATTACGTAAGTAATATTTACTAAGGCTTCAACCTAAAGAATATGCATGTAAAAATGCGATATTAGGGACCTCTGCAGGTCCTAACCACAAGCTTACACTTTACGTAAGCTTGTGGTTAAGACCTGTAGAAGATCCTAATATCACATTTTTACATGCACATTCTCGAGGTTAAAGCCAAGATTTAGTTAGAAAATTTATGCAGTAAAAAAAAAAGTCAAATGTTCTAATGTGAAATTAAGCATTATTTTTGGGAATTATTTTTATGATGTATTGAAGTTAATTGAGATTATGTATGTATTAAGGAATGAATCATAGTAAGCATTAGTTATCTTCCAAAATACATGACTCACACATCAAACCAAGTTTTTTCTAATTTTTTAAATCTTTATTTCTTAAAGTCATTATTTTTTTTAAACTCTTTTTTTATACACTCTGTTTTATACTTATTAATATATTTTTCATATTTTCTCGGCTTTTTAGTACAAACCAAATCTTATTCCCTTTTAAAATTGATGTTTATATTTTTTATACTGGAAGAACTATTTATAAAAATGTTCAATTATAAATCATTATTAGCAATTACAGCAATTTACAACTGACTAGAGATGTTTTAAATCTAAAAAACAAAAATGAAAAGACAAAAAAATAATTCATTAGTGATGAGGTTTGTGAGATTCTATAAACCAATTTACAAACCGCAATTATGTCCACATGTAGAACATGATTAATACTATAATTGTAACTGTCAATTGTATTCTACTTTTAGTCATATATTTTCAATGAAGATAATTATTTCACTTTTTTAGATTATCTTAAAATACTCTTTATAATACATACTTGGTATACCTATCTATAAAACAGAATTCACACATCATGCCAAGTCATGTCTAAAATTTTTTAAATCTTTTTTCTCTACTCAAATGAAGTTGCTGTTACTTTTTTTTAATTATTCAACTTTTATTTCTTATACTTCTTTTTTTGAATAACCATAATATAGTTTTTAAAGAAATTTGTTACCATTCATTTGCTTCATATGCTCAATACAAATGAAGATGTGATTTTATAATAATAAATTATAAGTGATATATCAAGCAAAGCTGGTTGGCAATATATTTTTAAAATGTTATGGAATAATCTTAAATAAAATGTTTATAATGGCTTTATATTATGTCAATAGAAACTCACATTCATTTCCATACAATGTATTTGACATAATATTAGCTTTATCACAATTAATTTTATTGCAATAGCAATATTACCATGATGAAATATCCTAATGTATAATTCATCATATATGTTTATATTGTAACCTTTCTGTCATAGATCACATGTTTTGAAATTTTGTAAAAAGTTTAATTATTTATTTATTTTAAAGCAAATAATGTATTAACAAGTTAAAAACAATAATTTGTAAAAAATGAAAGTTTATCTTTTTGGTTATTTTTAATGTAATAATACTAACATAAAATTAATTATTTTCAAAATATTAAGTGTCAAGTAAAAATAAATAAATTAATAGAATGAACACAAGTTAATTAAGACAATTCAATGTTTTCTATGGAAATTTCAATGATTGTTAGAAAAAATAGGTGATCACCTGTTAAAAAAATGTTTAGATCAGTTTGTTTTTTTTGTACTGGTTATAAACTAACATCAGTGATATAGATGTGTATTTTTGTAGATTCATATTTCTTTACTATGATGGAGTAAAAATTTAGCTGGAATGCTAACTTCATCTTTCTGAAAATGTAGCTTTCTTCATGAAGCTATGATAATACTTTAACACTGAATAATTCCTAATTATATCTACTAATGTTGGATCTTATTTTGGATATTATTTGCAAACATTAGATCAAAACTTGATAATGAAATAAATAAAAGAGTTTAAAAATCAACAATGGATTATAAGAAGAAATTACCAAGGAAGAGAAGTATATACACATTTTAGATATATCTGCTGTCTCTGCTGTCTTTTATTATAAAGCATGACTACCAACAAGAAACTTATTGTTTCTGAAATAATCTTCAAGTTGAATTATTTATAAATTTACCCATAAAATTATGATGATATGTTTGTTATGGCCAGATACCTCATTGTTAAATTGGCATTAGTGTTTAAAATGTTTTGAGCTCAACATAAAAACAAAATAAAAGATATTTGAGGTCTTTTAAATGACTTCTATAGAATAAAAAGTAATTTGAATTACAACATAAAAGAAATTTTATTATGCAAAATGTTTTTTTAAAGTTAAAATTGATATATTGTTTTCTTTTCTTGGTTGCTTATTTAAATTCAAATATGTATAAAAATGAAATCATTAATTTAAAAATATTGTAGGAGTTATAATTTCATCGTTATCTTTAAAACTAATAAATTGATTAAGTTTGGGGGAAAATATATGTTTGATTAATTTTTCAAGTTGATTTTAAATATAAATTTCTGGCATTATATTCCATATACAATTTTATTGTTTATGCAAATATGTAAGTATAAAAGATGTTATATTCTTTATATTTGTTGTTATTGTATCAAATAAATTTACTATTATTCATATTATTATTATTTATAGTTAAGCACAGTTTCTCATTAAGTTTCTCATCTAACATACAAATATATTATTTTAATATTTACATTAAAATAATGTAAATGTGAAGGTATAATAAAAATGTGGAGTGGATAATGATCAGAAAATATGACTGGATTTGCATGAAGGCTTGTCCTTGGTGTAAGCTTAAGTCTAACTATTAGCTGTGGTTATTAACAAATAAAATAAAATTTTGATTATGGTAACTCCACATTGTATACAGACACATGTTTGTCATTGATGAACAGATAATGATTTCTCCTAAATTAAAATTTTTTATAACCAAATAGCTGAGCAATTTTATTTTTAGCAATTCCATAACAATATATACTCCCATGTTACTATCAGTCTATTCTTCAAAAACCTATTTCTTTAATTGACATTAAATTTTAATTTGTAGTATATTAAAATCAATAGCATACCAAACATATAAGCCTATTGGACTTACTTAAAATTTATTAAAATATTTAAATTTATTTATGTTTTCAAGTAGAAAACCATCCAAATTTAAGTTCTAAAGATATTCTTTGATTACTGGATGATGAAAAGTTTGTTAAACATTAAGTATAAATATACTTTAAATAATTTTTTGAATTGAAAAAGATAGCAAACTTATCCACATCTGTAAATGTAGATGCCAAGAAAATAAAGTTTTGCTTTTTCTTTTAATCAGTTTAAATTAAAAATACTATATAATTTCTTGAGATATTTTATAAAAATACTAATAATTTCAAAAATTACTATTGTAAAATGGAAAACAAGCTGAAGTTTAATATACCTTTTCATTGAGTCAGATTACTTGATAAAATCAATAAAAGTAATAGATTAATCAGTCATTTACTTCTAATATTTTTTCACAATATTCTGGCAAAAACACTCTATAGTTTTTCATGATTTTCTAAAATCATAATGTATATCTGAAGTAAAGCAATCTATCCAACTAAATTGCAAAAGTGTCTTTGATGTAGTAAATATTTATCAAAATGCAACAACAATTATTAGATTACATGATAATAATAATAAAAAGATTAAAATTGAGAATGGTATTGACTTAGTATTTTCATGTCTCTTAAACTTTTTACAGTAATTTTGCAAGAAGTATTTTCTGATTAAAATGAGAAACTAAGAGAGAAAAACCAAATGAAGTTATTTAAGTCATCTAGACCAGTGGTCTTCAACCACTGATCCATGGACCAGCACCGGGCCACAGAAGTTTTCTGCCGGTCCATGCTAGACTGGCAAAAAATTTTGTAATAAAATAATAAGATTTTAAACTTTTAATTAATAAAACAATTTTTATTAATTTTTTTATCTGCTTAAAAAAAGAAACAGAACAAAAACAAAATCTAATCAATCACACATAAATTAACTTGTTTTTCTATTTATCACAGATGTTTATGGGGGCAGAGGGTAGAAAAAAGTTTTTTATTATACAAACTCTGGTTGTCTTTTGATAGCCAATCACAGCCACTTGTTAGCATTGTTAAAACAATGAAATGTAGTGTGACTTTTTTGATCTCTTAAATTTTTTCTACTCTCTCTTTTAATATTTCATTTTTAGTGTTTTTTTTTGGCTATACAGCATTTTTTTTTGGCTTTAACTTTCATTTTTGAAATCAATTTTATTTTTTTTTAAAAAATAAAAACCAAAAAATAAGTTCTGTCTCTAACTTTTACAAAGTATTTCTCAATACACCCCCACAATACCAAAATAAAGTAAGATCAAAACTTTTGTCTTTTTCAAGTTTCAGGTTTTTTTTTTGTTTAAAAATACGGCCACTTTTTTTTTTTAGCCTATAAGGCAATATCTTTTTTGCCTTTATTTGTATAGCTGATATACTAAAACTTTTATTTTTAAAGCCAATTTTTATTACCATTTTTTAAAAATAAAAACAAACCAAAAATAACTTTTGTCTCAGTGAAGACAAAGTATTTTTCAACCCACTCCCCCAAAAAAAAATTAAAATAAGATCTTTTTTGTTTTTAACTTTTATTTTTGAAATCAATTTTTATTACCTTTTTTTTAAAAATAAAAACCAAAAAATAAGTTCTGTCTCTAACTTTTACAAAATATTTCTCAACACACCCCCACCATTCCAAAATAAAGTAAGATCAAAACTTTTGACTTTTTCAAGTTTCGTTTTCTTTTGTTTAAAAATACACCCACTTTTTTTTGGCCTAAAAGGTGATATTTTTTTTTGGCTTTATTTGTATACTGCTAAAATACTAAAACTTTTATTTTTAAAACCAATTTCTGTTATCTATTTCAAAAATAAAAACAAATAAAATAACTTTGGTCTCTCTTTTATCTCAGTGATGACAAAGTATTTCTCAACCTATTCCCCCCCCCCCCAAAAAAAAAAAAAGCTCATAACTTTTGACTTTTTCAACATTCAGGTGAATAACATTTTATTTTTGTATGTTTTAACAATGAAATAATACATGCAGCAATGCAGGCATATTAATGAGAACATACTGTTTTCTGTAGCAATATGACTGCACAACTCGAGAAAGAGTGTTCAACATGTGAAGGTAAGCAACACCATTATTATACACATTAATTAGTGTGCTGTTTTGGTCAGTTATAACAATTATGCTTATCTAAGGATAAGCAGGTTACATCTTTAAGAAAATTCATCTGTAAACTTCTGACAGTCCGTGAAATCTTATCCTTATTTTTGCCAGTTCACAGATGTGAAAAGGTTGAAGACCACTGATCTAGACTGCAAATGAATTATTTGTGGAAATAATGCTTCATAATTTCAGTAAATGGTTCAAGAGTTATCAAAAGAAAGTAAAAAAAGCAGAACAAAAGATAAATCCTAAAAAGATTAAAATAATGTTTAATGAACTTCTTAAAAAGAAAAAAAATAATGATTTTGATAGTGATTAATTGTAAAAAATTAAAAATTATAAAATACCTTTGTTTTGATTATTAATACAGAAATGAAAAGTATAAAACTGAGCTTAGCTGAGTGCTTTTTCTGAAAAGAGAAATTTTTAATAAACATTTTATCAAATTGTACTTATCAATCTGAAATTTGGATGTTTACTAAAAGAACAGTCCAGATACTTCAGACCACTCAGTGAAGTATGAAGAATGTGCATATTAGTAATAAGAAGAAATGATCTAAAATAAAATACCCAAGTTAGAGAACAAGCAGATATGAATAATATCATTAAAAGAATTAACTGAAATGGAACTGAGTGAAACATATTTCTAGAAGAGAAATAAAATATGGACAGTTGAAGTCTAAATTTAGATTGAATCCCAAGAGATTTCTCATGAGTTTAAATAGTATATGCATAAGATGGATGAACAAAATAACAAAAAATTGCTGATATAATATACTGAAAATAAGCGAGAGTTCACACAATCTATATTAAATGAAAAAATAATTTCACTTGAAAAGGATCGATAATAATTGAAAATAATGATGATGATAATGAATTATTAAGCTTAATGAGAAATGTCATTTTCACATCACATGAGATTGTTGTGTGTGGCAATATATATATAGTGAGTTTTTGCCTGTTTTTAAATGTCATTTTCTTTATTGTTCCTCATTAGAAGTCTTACAGAAATTTATTTGTGTAACTCATTTTAAACAAATGACTTTTTCTGAGATTCAAGACTAATATTTTGATTTCTTAGCAAATCAATACTTATACTAGGCTATTTAACAAAGGTGTTTGCATCTGTAATACTTGCATAGTGGTAGAAAAATAACCTGATTTTTTAGCTGTATATTAGCTTGCAATGTTGTAGATTTATATTTTTTTGTGAGTTAATAAAAATCTATTTTTCTGTTTGGTTGGTATATCATCAATACATATAACCAAATAACATTTTATAACACATTAAAATGTTATGGGAAATGTTAATGCTAGAATTAATAGATGTTGAATGGTGAAAATGTTGTGTTTGAATTCATAGAATACACAAATTTTTGGAGTTTATAAAACAAAACTATATATTATGAATTCTTACTTTGAGAAAAATAATAAACAGAAATGGACAGTATATCAGATTTAGATTATAATAAATTTAGATCAGATTTCCTAGTCAAAAACTCGGATAGTTCAAATTGAAACAGTTTATGTAGTATTAGTGAAATTGTATATAAATTAAGTTAATTATATTAAGCAATAGGAAGATTAAAACTTTTTTTTCTAATTGTTAAATACAGATTACAAAATGATTTTATAGAAATCATATAGGGAATAAAATATTTCATGATATAAATTAGAAAAAAATAAATGATTGATGGAACATAGTTATCTGATTTAAATTGAAATTAAATAATTTAGAATTAATAAAATCTACAAAAATGGGATATATTGGGCAATGATTAAAAATATAATAATATATTAATCTAACCTAATAGTACAAATGTTTATTTTCTATAATATTGTAATTCTGATATTAGAAAGAAGTGTAGTTCCTAAAGTAAATAGTGTTGAATGTGGTTATGATTACTTTGGAAAATATTGATTTATCAAATAATTAACACTTTTATACTTAATTTTTATATAAGTAAATTAAAAAACAAAATGTTTTTATATATAAGGGAAGAGAAAGTATTAATAAATGACTTTAATTACACTTACAAAAATTACCTATGGTTATATTTGTACCTATGCTTTACTGTAATTTCAACTAATTTGTAATTGAAGTGACTAATGATTAAGTGACATTTATATATATTTTAATGAAATAATTGATAAATAATTAGACATTTTATTTATTCATTTTTATTTATTAGAAAAGGGGAAGGAATATTTTTTTTATATTTGAATGGATCAATAAATAGCATTTTAATAATAATACAAATATTAGATTTAAATTAAATAAAATTTTGTTAACATTAACGTTTAAAATAAAAGTTAACATCACTTTTGAAATTAATCAATTATCAGTCATTGCATTTGAATAGTAATTTAATAATTACGTGTGTGTAAACTTAACAATGAAGTTAATTTACCTTACAATCGTTGAACTCCAAGAAAAAGTCAACACATAGGAATTAAATTTTATATTCTAAATAAATAGGTTTGTATTTTTTTTAAAAATTGAACAATTGTTATGCTCCTACAATTCATAAATAAAATAGAATTTTAATAAATTATTAATAAAATTGTGTTTAACAAGGATAGAAGTGGTTGTATACTTATATATAAACAAATATATAAAGTTTTTTTTTTTTTTGGGGGGGGGGGGCAATGGAATGATTATATATGAAAGTGATAAAATAATTTTAAAAAATACAAAATATAAATTTTGTATATGTACATTTATACGTTTGATAAGTTTAACAAAAGATCTAAAGTTTTAACTTTTTTTATTTAAAACTTATAAAGATTTAAAATCAAAGTTTACTTGTTGATAATAAATAATTCAAAAAATGGTTTAGCAGTAAACTAGTTATATATATATATATATATATATATATGGGAAAGGGATATATATATATATATATAGTATATATATATATATATATACAGTATATATATATATATATATATATATATATATATATATATATATAATTAGCAGTTTTATTGTATAATACATAAAGCTTAATACTCCAACATTCACTTAATTAATAGACCAATATTGGATTATTAATCTCGATGTATTAAATATATATATATCAATTTTCGAATGCTTAAACTAATGGGAGACTATACAAAGAAATTACTTACAATTAATATTTATTAAACCCAGCACATTTTCTGTCATTTTTTACTTTCAAATATTTTATAATACAAACGGGAGAATAAATGAATTTTACTTCTTTTTTGCCAACTAAGTTAATATATATTTATATATAATAACAAACGAATGAGAAATTTAAATTAACCAAGATGATATAACAACTTCATATAAATTGTACAAAATTTAAATCATCAATGTAGAATAAATTTTTATTTTAATTACGTTCTAAACATTCTACTATTTCATGTAACACTAACTGAAAAATATACAAATAATTATTTGCTGAATAATATTTAATAATTACATTAATTTCCTTCTTACTGGGTATCAATGTTATGCATGAAGAAAAGAGTAAATAAGCACTACTTTCCTTCTGATCTAAGTTAATAAGCATATATATATATATAATGACAAATGAATACAAAGTTTAAATTAAGAAAAATATTATAACAGGTCATTTTAAATTAGTCTAAGTTTAAATAATGGAAATAAAGAACTACTCTTTTAAACTTTATTACAATCAGACTACCAGTTTACATAATCAAAAATATATAGAAATTTAATCTTTAACTTACACAATAAAAGATAAGGGACTTTGTTTTTCTTCTTTTCATTTATAAAATTGATTCCAGATGTAATAAATGTATTGGGTTTAATAAACATTATTATAAATTCTTTGTATAACTATCATTTAATTGTTTAGATCATCTACGTTTATAAATTCTTGTACATTTTTATATTTTATTTCTGATAAAGACTGAAGGTCAGTCAAAACTATAAGGTTGATCAATTGAAAAAGAAAATATAAAATCGTAAAACTGATTAAAGAAAGAAAGGTTTATTTATTTGTTTTATCTCCAATTTAATGTTAGTGATTGTAAATTTTTATATATTGTAGATTATGTTTTCCCAAAATGGTTAAAATGAATGGCTGTTTAACTTATACTGATAATTTAAATTTAGATCAATTTAGGGAAACTGTTATAAATCTTGTTTAATTGAAATTTTGCATTTCTTTGCCATTTATATATATACAGACACATCTTTTTTATTAGATTACTGACAGCGCAGAAAAAGTGGAATTCATTTTTGTTTTATGTTTTTATGTAAAACTGATATCAGATAGTAGGAAGTAAAATTTTAATAAACATTATGTTATAATATATATATAATGCTCGAGGCTAAATAGATTTTGTAGTAATCATTAAAAATCATTCAATGCTTAAATAATCTCAATATTAATAGCAATCAACAATCTCAAACTATTGTCAAGGCAACTTCCTTTTAGCAATAATAGTGGAATCCTACATTTATTTATGGTCCAATATATTTATATAGACAATAAAGATTGCAACTTTACCATAGAGATGAAATTAATGATAGAAAATAATATTGGGGGACAATTTCAAACTTATAATTGCAGTTTGTAATGTTATAATTGACTATTTATCATACTGCATTCAAAGTAGGTTATGTTTACTTATTTGTGGAGATTTATTTAACTTCTTTGTATAAATAATTTCAATCTCTGTGATCAAGTTGCACTCTTTAGTGTTTATATAAATATACTGAACCATAATAAGGTGGAATCCATCTTTGTTGTTAAAAAAAAGGTTACCTTGACAATGGTTTGAGATTGTTGATTGTTATTGATATTAGGATTGTCTAAGTGTTGACTGGATTTTAATAATATATATACTGTACCATCTTGGCATTAAACCTGGAATTATTATATTCCTAAAAAAATTTTATTGGCTTATTTTATTTTTCAATTTTTTTAAAAAGATCTCATAGTTTACTTTATGAATAAACAGTGATTTACAATTGTGTAAGATAATGTCCATAAATTTTAGTTATATATTTTTTTTCAAATAGTATATTAAAATGTTAGTTTATTTTGTAGCATATAAAGCTATAAAATTAACATTTTATTCTGAGAAAAATTTCATAAATTGAATTATGTATTGATGAATTCATTTGTTGACATTTTTATTTATAGGATACATTTTACAATTAATACATGAGAGTAGAAAAACAAAATAGTCAATTGATATGTAGACTGTGTGTATGCATGTATATGTATTTTATGGTTATATAATTAAATGAGCATTAAATTATACATATTTAAATATATTATTTTTATATGAGTGTTTAAATTGGTATAAAAATATAGAATATTGTATATTAAATAAATACATATAATGTTCATATTTTATGTAAAATATGATTTTAAAAATGTATTTTAATTTGTAAAGTTATTTCTTGCTATTATTTTTTAAAATGTTTATTTCTTAGATAGTTAAAAAAAAACATTTTTATTTTACAAATACTGATGTATTTGCAAGAAATTTTTATTGAGCAAAACTTAATTCTTTATCACAGAGACCATAACAATGTGTTACATTTGAGCTATACCATAGAAGTAATATCTGGGATAGCAATCTAAATGTGACAACATCAGGAAAAAAGTATTCAAATCCCTGATTTTAATTTGGTTGCTCCATTAATTTGCATCTCAATATGCAAACCACATAAAGTTAATGCATTATATACTTTGCTAATATTTAGATTTTTTACTACAGAAATGAGTAGCTGAGTAATAAAATCATCTTATTATATAACATACTTTAATTGCTACAAAGCATGCAGAATCACAGTATAATTTAGATGCTGCAATGTGTATATTCAGAAAATAATTTAAGTGATACTATGTAAAAAAAAATCACTGTGGAAATAATTTAAGTGCTTCAATATTTACTATGCAATACCAGGAAGTTAATGAATACTGTTATTACTGTAAAAAAGGAAATATTAACATCACAATATTTTATTACCAAATGCTTCATTTAAAACTTGTACTTCATTAAGGTGGATAAATGTTTTGAACACTATAATTGAATTATAAATGAATTTTAATACTATCCTTATTTAAACTATTACATACAAAAATATCAGGGAATTTAATTAGATCTTTAAGGACCTTTTGAACTTTAATCTTATCATTATTTATGCAAATATTATTATAATGTTGATGTGAATTAATAAATATTCTTTTAATGGAATTATAGTTTAAGGAATACATAGGTAGTAAATTTTTATTTCTATTTATTTATTTTATAATCTATGTGTTTCTTTATAATACACAAAAATACGGATTAACCAAAAAAAAAAAATTAATTATCTTGAAAATAAAATTTAAATGTAACATATTTCTTAATCTTAAATTTTGGTTTGTTTAAATTTATATGTTTTGCTTGTTTTCTAGCATTAGAATTCAAGTATAAGTATTCATGAGCTATCTTTATGACTATGTATAATATACATTGATGATATAATATTTTCTGTATTTAATTTAATAAGTTTACATTCATGATTTAAGAAAATAATAAACAAACTATACATATTTAATAAATTTTTAAAATATATATTTTAGTAATTATTTATGCAAACATGATATATTTTCTTTTTGTTTTTATTAGTATATTGTTCACAACATCTATTAGATACATATACAAATTATATGACATATGCAACAAATAAAGAGATAATTAACTTTTAATCAAATAGATTAACAAATAATATTTCATTTGCTTTTTAATTTATATTTTTTTATTATGTTTATCACATAAATAAATTTTATTTTTTATTAAACAAAATTGGATTTCATGATAATTCATCATTAACTTATTATATTATACATTAATATTAACTTCACAAATCTCTACATATTTTATTTTATATCTTAAAATAACAGCTTGTCAAAATATTGAATAAAACAATTTATATATTCCAATAATCTATTGTATTATTTTAACATTTTATCAGTTAAATTTTGTTATTGCAATGAATAAATAATTAGTCAAAGTTAAGCACATGTTTTATTAATCACCATTTGATTAAGATAATATGTTTATTTTATTTCAAACTGTACATGTTGGTACTCAGCATTATTGGTACTTTAATCATTTATATTTATTTAATTCTTTGTTTATAGATATTTTATGTTAGTACAATTTGGTATCTGAGTAGTGATATAAATAAAAAACCAGTTATCTTATATTACTGTTAGAAATATCTATATCTCTATATATGATTATTTTATATTGGCATAATTTAGCATCCCAACTGGGTCCTGAGAAAATCATTTTCTTGTTTTATATATTAATATTATGTTACAAGTGAAGCATCTGATAATTGATATATATATATATATATATATATATATATATATATATATATATCATATATATATATATATATATATACAGACCAGATAGCGATATGGGTCCGAATTCAGCTGTTTCACCATATAGTAATCGCCACTGAAATATAGCATCACAAAAGCCTTCAAAGGTACACTTATAATAATTAAAACAAGTCATAAATTTTGCAACTTGCTTTTAAGCTTGCATTTTATGATCACTAGATGGAGCTTACCAATAGCTCTAATCAAGCTTTATTTTATAAGTACCAACAGAAAAAGAGTTCAAAATCTTAACCATTAATTCCCTATCTTCAAACCAATTGGTTTTGATTTTGTGGCTCACCTCAGTGGAGTGCTGGGACTCTAGAAACTAGATCTAAAATATTAACTCAAAAGTCAGCACTTATAAAACATGTTTCTATCAATTTGAAAGCCTGAACTTTTCAGACACGTAAATATATTCAAATCCAGCTTTACAAACCAGATACCTATATGGATCTGAATTCAGTTCAGTTTCACCATATGGTAATAGCCTCTGCAATATAGCATCGCAAAAGCCTTCAAAGGTACACTTATAATAATTAAAACAAGTCATAAAATATATATATTGTAATGGTAAGAATTGTACCTCCACGTAACAAATTCTAGAACATAGGCAAAATACACTAAAGCTGATCGAATCCAGATGCTGTGATCCAGAATCCAACCAACATTCAATTCTTTCACCTCTGCTCAATGATTTAATACCCTATGGATGACATTCCTCAATGTACACAGATATTCAATTTACTCTCAGTCCGGCAGTCACTCCTGGTGGAACAAGAGACTCATAATTTAACTAATTATCAGTATGGCTAAGTAATTAATTATAGAAATTAACAGAATGATATATATATATATATATATATATATATACCAGTTCATATATATATATATATATATATATATATATATATATGAACTGGTGTATGTGCAAATTAAATATAGAGTTGGATAAAATGAATTCATGGACAATAAAATATGCAAACGAGTTATAATTTTAAATATTATTAATTTAATAAAACAATAGCAAACAATAAATCAAAACATACCAAATTATATGATGGGAATGTGAGATATAATACTTGCAGGCATTAGATAACTGCTGAGATCAATGTTACATGTCTCATTATAAGCATTTAATAATGTGTAGTGCAGTATTGGAATTTCATGCCTATATTAATTAATATGCCAAATTTCTAGCTCTCTTGTAGTCTGCTAGATCATGTGGAACTTTATAGCCAAAGTTATATAACTAACTATCATAGCGCTCCTATGGTGTCTATTTAATACCAAGTTAAATTGAGCATGTAATTAGACTCAGAGATATGCAAGTTGGCGTGTTAACCTAGATTAGGATGTACACTAATGCTAGATAAGTATTTACTATAAAAGGAGAGAAAACTGGTTTATGATAGGTTTACCTATATCTTCTATGGCACATATTAAAATATTAATTAAGCAAAAAGATGCGAATGTGTCATTATTCATGGGTTTCAGTCTCCAAAGACTCAGTTTGCCTTAAGACTGCTCAACTTGCCACGAATAAAAACATTAGTAATTCAGGTGGTCCTTGTGCCCTAATTCTAAAAGTGTGCTTGAACCTGAACTAAAGTGGATGAGAGTGACCTCTGCCAACACATCATCAAGAATCATGCAGCAAGCAGATAAGTGTACATTGCGTACTTTGTAAGGACACATCCACAACTTTTACATATATAATGCAATTGTGTAACATTATATTACCATGCCTTAAAATATAGATAGTGTCTACATATCTATACAATCCAGTTCTCAAATTTAATATTTAAATGTACTATTTAGGGACTAAATTAATTAGTAACCTAGTTTAATATTATCGCCAGCATCTCAACATAAATAAATCTAAGGAGGATAAAGCATATTTGCAGGGTAATTATAAATAAAATATTAAAATATGCTTTGAGAATATTTCTGTGGCTAGTTCCAATGATATACGAGTTATATATATAAATAGTTATAATTTATAACTAAAATTAAGCAAACTACATAAAATAACTAGATAACTGATTATTGTAATATTAATACCCAAAACTTAATCAGTAAAATAACATGATCTTGATACAGCGAGTGATACAGAAGAATAATAATTCAATTATTTTATATTAAATTACAGCGAAGATTTGAAATTATCTTCGCAAATCGATGAGCTAAAATTATATTTATTTGAGTCATTTGGCATATTAAATACACATATTATATTAAAATGATAAAATCATAGAATAAATTGAATAGATTTAGAAATAGGCATAAAAAGACCGCAGAAAATTATACATTTAAAATAGATTATTAGGATTTGTACATTTTAAAAGAGAATTCAAGTTTTACATTATAAAAGAGAATTCAAGTTTTACAATCAGACAAGATTTAGCATTTTACAATCAGGCAAGATTTAGCATTTAACAATCTTCTTTGTAGATATTAGTAAAGGTGTTTGGGAAAGGCAGATTTAATGAATAGCTAACTTTTAAAAGAAAGAAATGAAAGTCACAGTTTTTAATAAACAGAGCTCTGAGAAAAATTTACCATTTAGTTGTTTCCATTGCAGTTAGTTTTGAAGCACTTGGAAGGATATTAAGATGACACTTTTGATGACGCACAGTTAATAGATAATTTCCACAGGCTACTTTTGCTGGTTATGACATTAGGTTTCATTGGACCAAAGTCTCCCATTCACTGTGAGGAGAGGCAGTGAATTATGGCTATCTACTCGAACATTTTAAAGTGCAACCAATGTGGATTCAGCTTACAGTTCACTTAATATATATATATATATATATATATATTCTTCTTTTGTTAATAAAACTTTCAGTATTTATACTTTTTAAACTCTGTCCACCTGTTAATTTTTATGAGCTTGAATGTAGCTGAAAAGTCCATTTAATTATTTTAGCAAAACATTTAATAATTACAACCAGTAGAAAAACTCATTTATTTATTTTAGAAAAAACAATTTTAGTTATAACAAAGTAATTTGGATTCTGTTTTCCTGCCTATTTTGTTGTTAACATTTTATATTTACCAAATAACATCCATGCTATTTTAGGACTATTTTAGGACCAAATGCGTGACCTACATTAAAATCTGTTTACAAAATCAAATGTTAGTTACTTTCGTAACTAGTAAAAGACTAATTTTATAATCATAAGTGGCAAAATAAATGCAGAATAACAGGAAATATGCTTACACAATTTCAATAATACAACAATAAAGTTGCTAAATAATTTAACTAAAATATTTCTTAAACTAGAAATATTTATAAAATGTATTGCTTAAACTAGAAATATCTATAAATTGAATATACATATCGGTAAAATATACCAATAACATAACAATAATTTAGACTAAAATATTTCCTAAATTAGAAATATTTATAAAATTGATACATATCTGTAATCTATACATATACAATTAAATTACAGACATACTGCTTGCATATATATATATATATATATATATATATATATATATATATATATATATACATGATTCTGCATCTATAATAATTTAATGTTATTCAGATGGGTATTCTGGGAGGGTTTAAACCTGGCATATAGATAGATGTGTGGGTAAAATAAGTGAACGGGAAGATGGATGAAACTGACTGTTTCAATATATATATATTCTTTTGTTACAATTAAACTCCTAACTTTATGGGCATTTCATCTGATTGATTATTTTGTATATTTAATCAAATTGTTGCTATATATATATATATATATATATGCTTTGTAGCCTAAATATATACTCTCTAATAGTTTAAATTTTTTTTTTTATTATAATAATAAAATTTTCCTATAAGTATTATTAATTTATAGAACTCGTAACTAAATGTTTTAATAATACTTGAAGAAATACTTAGATTATTTAATATTTGCTTAAAAGATTAAAATTAGTGATTTGAATCTAAAGAAGAGTTAATTTAAAATTTGATATGTTTCAAGTAAATGCAATGAACAAAGTTATTTTATGCTGTATAAAAATGGTTATTTAATTTTGTTAAATATTTGTTTGTTGGTTTTTGTTTAAATAAATGGTTTTAAAGCAATAATTTATTAAGTGTTAGTTTATATAAAAGATATTTAAAGTCAGAATTTGGAGATATCAAATTTAAGTATAACTAATTGGGATAACATTCAATTCAAATATGTTTCAATTTGAATAAATATTACTAAGTAATTTAGCTTCCCTGTTTTAAAATCTTGGTTATATTTAGAGTATGTGAGTATGTATAAATATTTGGACATGCATGTGACAAATTGAAAAGTTATGTAAAAAATATAATATCTTACTGATGGTATGAATATAGGTATATAGATGTATTGTTTTATTTTGTGGGTATAATGTTTAAGGAATAACTATATTTGATGGGAAAACCTTTGGATAATGATAATTACTTGTATTATAAATTTTTGTTGGAATGCATTAAGGAAATGTACAATTATGTGTAAAATTGATTTAAAATACTTATTATAAATAAATATTCTATTGCATAGACTTTGTTATATGCAGTAAATAAATATTTTCACTATTAATTAAATACATTTCTGTATTGTTGGCACTATGATATTATTTCATTATCACATTTGTTACTCAGAAAAATTATTTTAATAATGTTTTCATTATTAATTATTTTATAAGAGTACACTTCAATGGTCACATAGAATATTGTTCAGTTTGCCTGCATTATCAGAAGATAAATACTATATTATTTGCTTCAAATGCACTTGTAATGAAGTTGGTAACATAAAATATACCCTTATTGCCTACTGCATTATTTCATGTTAGTGCTTCTTAAAAGTTGCACCAAAATATATGAAACTTATGTATTTTATAGTTAGAAGAAATAAAACAGTTATACTTCAATAATTTTTTTTAATCTAGAAATGTTTCAATTTTCTAGTCATATATTTTTTAAGTATTTAAATATTCTATGAAAGTGTAGTTTAATTTCTTCCTTTTTTTAAAATGCTAATGTTAAAGATAAAACTACAGAATATAAAATGTTTAATGTATAGCTTTGAAGAACAGTTATCACATTTTAAGAATATTTAAATATATTACCATTAGCATTTTTCTTGTTCCAAGTGCATTTTTGAATTTGAAACCTGAGATAAAGACATTTTGAAACCTAAGATAAGATTTTAAAATCATAAAGGAACCTATATTTTAAGCAAAGTAAAATTAAACCTGAGATAACATTTAATGCACTATAAGAACCTTGTATATTAATAATTATAATTAATTATTATGTTGTCTGTAAGAGGACTCAGGTATTATGAGCCTCATATGACCTATCACTTGGTCCTGTTGTCTAGTGTTTTTTCAGTTAACCATGCATTATTATCTCTTGTAAGGTTACAATATCTCTCTCTCTCTCTCTCTATATATATATATATATATATAGAGAGATATATATATATATATATATATTTATATATATATATATATATATATATATATATATATATATAGTAATCTTACAAAAGGTCACATTGCATATATATAAATATATATAATGCAAAAGAGAATGTAGATAAATTAGATTAGTCTAAGGATATATATAAATTGGAGTGTAGCCAAATGGATTACCTATGTAAATGCTATGAGAAACTAAAGCAAATTTAAGAACAATACATTCATTTATTTATAAAAAAGCTAAAACTAATTTAACAAATATATTTATATTTTCTGGTATTCCTCCAATCACGTTTTACAGCTTTTATCTTTAGATTATTATCAAAGTGGTGATCTTTGGAAAAATAAAATGTTATATTGGTAATATTACCTATGACTATGTTTATAATATTATTCTGATTACATTGTTCTATGTACTTACAAAGCAAATTTTTACTAAGATTTTTTTCAGAATATTTTTTGGTTTGTGAAATTTTTGGACTAACATAGTTTTGATCTTTTTAAGTGATTTGTGAAAAAATAAATTAAGAGAAAGATTAAAGAGATATTGTTTATTGTGCAAAATAAACACATGAAGAATTAGAAAGGCAATAAAGTTCAAATAACGAATATATATAATAGTTCATTTCAATAAAATTTTTATTAACAATAAATAGTGATTACATACTAATAAAGGATAAATAAATGAATAAATTGTACAATAATATGATTATATAATGTTCTATATGTCATCTGGCTAGATTATGTTATGAGAGCACAATGTTATACTCTTATGTGGTTAGGTATAGTGAAGAGATTCAAAAAACTTGTTTAATGGTATTAGCATTTTTAATATAAACATGAATATTTTCTTTTATAAATGACTATTCTATAATGCTGGGTAGGTGGGAATTGATAATCAGGAAAAGGAAAAAGCAATTAAAGACCAGGTGTCAGCAAAGACTTTACTGGAGGCAAGGAGCTGGTCACGTTTCTTGATTTTTTTGAGCATTTGATAGAACAATGGTATGATTTGTGGCGGGGGTAATTCCATGAAACTTTTGCATCTCACTATCCATATGGAATAAAGGACAAAGGTAGAAAGCCTTATTATTGAAAAAAACCCATTATGAATGGCATTTTCGAGTGAGAAAATCATATCAGGTCTTATGTTGGAATTGATTATAATTACATCTTTTAGAGTTTTAAGTCTTGGGCACCGGTGTATAATATGGTCTATGGTTTCATCTTCACGAGCACACAGACCACATATAGAGTCTATGCTGGTAAAACCTCTTCGGTGATAAAGAAACCAATTCGTGGGTAGCGCATTAAGATTTATTTTAATGATGAAGTCAAGGAATTTGGGTTCCAGACTCCATCTTTTGAAGTGTGTAATGAGTCTTTGGTTGGTTATTTTTAGGCTGGTTTTAATGGGTTGTTGATTATAGTTGATTATATTGTATGCTTCCCATAAGGTGATTTTTTGGTTAAGGATAAAGGATGTTATCGGGTTATAAAGTTGTAGTTGTTGTATTAGGGATGCTATCCATGAACTGGAAGAAGGTGGAGGACGATCTGTCGGTGTAACTTTTTTAATAATGTTAGAGTATCCACAGGAGAGGATCAGATTATGTAGAGTATTGTGGGTTTTCTGTAAAATGATTGCTTGTATTGAGTGGAATGACAGTCCATTGAACCTGCGTGGTCGTTGGATACCTCGCAAGCTAATAGCAACTGTCCTTCCTCTCCAGAGAAGTTTGGTGCATAATCGGTTAATTTTATTTTGAAACTGTTTAGACATTTTAACGAATGGAAGATAATATGAGATTTTTGGCATTATGATCATGTTGAGGAGGCCAACCTTTCCATATAATGAAAGGTATACTCTAGAGAGTGAAGTGGTGATGGCTTCAGTTGAATGGAGGATTGCATCTTGAATCTCTCTTGCCATTGCAGTTGGAGTTCTGTAGATTGGAAAACCTAGGTATCTTTGGGGTTTTGCAGAAAAGGGAGAGTTAATTTGTTTACCAGACATTATCTTCCAGATGGAAGATTTGTTAAATTTATTTGTAGGCCAAGTTTCGCTGTATTTCTGTTTAATATGTTCATGAGATTAGGAAGGTATTTAATGGTGGGAAGCACAACCATGATGTCATCAATATATGCAAATACATTGAAGCTTTTATTGAGAGAGGGAAGGAAAATTCCAGGGAGGTTTTTTTCTATATCCATCAGAAGAGGGTTGATGTATGCTGTGAAGAAAAGGGCACTGAGTGGGGATCCTTGAGGGATCGACTTGTATGGCTTGAAACCTGGTGTGATCTTGCCATCAAGAGAGAGAAAAATCTCTCTGTTGTTGAGCAGATTGCTGATCATCTGTACAATCCCAGCTGGAATGTCGCATTCCAACAGAATATCCAGAAGGATGTTTATCTGGACTGAATCAAATGCTGCCGCAACATCCAGCTGGACAGCAATAAGTTTTGATTTACGATGTCCTCTGATGTAATTGAACAGTGCAGTTACATTGGACATAGTATGCGAGGTTGATGATCCCTTTTTTCCGTATTGGTTTGATGAGATATGGCTAAGAATTTGAGTTGGGATTTGATCTTTAATGACTGACTCAATTATCTTGATAAGCAATGGGGTCATGGAAATTGGCCGGATACTGTTAATGTCGTTTAGTGGTTTTGCTTTTTTAATAAAAGGCACGAGTGCCACTGGGTAAAGATCTGTTATGTTTCTGTTGCCGGAGGCTAGGTGATCAATCATTTTTTTAATAATTGGCACACTGAATTGACTGAGGTGTTTGAGAAGGAAATTTGGGATGCCATGAAGGCCAGGATGAACGCCGTCAGGGAGAGATGCTATCTTCTTTTTGATTTGGATTTCCGTGATGCCATGTTCACCGGGATCACCAGCATCTAACCAGCTGTTTATAGGAGGAGCTCCATCTTTTTGCATTAATTGGCAGAATTGTTTGCTGATGTGCTGCATCATTGGAAAGCCAATAAGATTGGTTCCATTAGTATTAATGGATAAGGGAGTGATTTGTTTTTTATTGTATCCCAGTGCCCATCTGAGATAGCCTCTCGTCCAGCAGTGTTGTTGTGCTAAGAAACATTTGGCTCTTCTGATGGATATATATTCTGCAAGGGACTTTTGCTTGATTTTGTAGAGATTTTTAAGGAAGATAATTTTTTCTGTATTTGTGAAATTTTGCTGTGATGCTTGAAGTTGTATATTAATGTTTGTTAGGTCATTTAGAAGGCCATTAGGTCCTTTGATTTTCCTGGTGTGGTGATTTAATATGGACTGAAGTATTCCAATGAAGGAAAACCAGCCCTCCTCAGCAGGCAGGGAAAGGATGTTTATTTTCTGGAAAAGGATGTATGCCTCAGACACTATCGCTTCGGTCATATTTGATTGGGTGATCATGCGTATGGTTTTACCAGGTCCATCAATGGGTGTAGGGATTGCAATAGGTGTAAGTTGTAAGATTAGAGCCATATGATCAGAGAAAGCAACAGGGGCCAAGGCTGCATCAAGGTTGAAATGGAGGTCTGGGGTGTAGAAAACCAAATCAATCAGGGACTTTTTAGTTTTAGTATAGAAAGAGTAGGCTTCAGGAGGGAAGAAACCCTCTCCACACATTAATCTGCGATTTATTAGATGCAAAAATCTTTTGTTGAAGTCATTGTATGTAGTGTTAAAGTCTCCCAGAAGAATAGTAGGAGAGGCTCTGTTAGCGTTGATGGCATTTAGGATATGGATTATTTTTAGATATTGAGAGGTGTCTTTGGCTGTATATATATAAGCTATGATGATCGGATAACCCCAATAGTCTATTTCTATGACAATAATATTGGCATCTAGGAATAGAATACTAAAACTGTTTGATGGTGTTGACTTGCTGAGAATACCGACTCCATCTGAAGCAGAATGGCCTATGGAAAATCTAGTAAATCCGAGAGCTGATAGAAGAGATAATATTTTATGATCAGTATTATGGTGATATTTAGTTTCACCCATAAGAAGTATATGAGGGGAGCAGAGCGAGAGCCAGTTTTTAATAGCTAGAACTCTATCAATTGAGTTGATGCCGCGAATATTAATGCCAGCAATTTTGCAGAACATGATAGATTAATCCAAACCATCCTCAGCAAAGTGTACCAAGTCAATGTGGGGCATCTCCATGTTAATGAGTTCTGATGTTGTTTGGAAATCAGAGTCTTGTGATTGAACTTGTGGATGGATTGGTGATATATTTGTTGGTTGAGGAAACACATCCATGAAGTCTTCGGTGTCTGATGAAGTAGTGTAATCTGTCTGAGATTCGTCAGATGGATCAATGGTATCGATGGTTATAGGATCCATGGTTTTCCTCTTTTTTTCTATGGATTTGTGAAGCTTTGTGCTGGATATATCTGAGATTTGTTTGCTAGCGGGTGGTGGTGAATAAAGTATTGGATGGGAGCTGTCATCATCAGAGCTTGATTTATCTGAGCGAATTGATTTTCTTTTAATTTTCTTATTTGTATTTTGGGTATTTGTTGTGTTGGTTTTGGGGTTTTTTTAAGTTTAGTAGTGTTGTTTCTTTTTCCTGTACTTTTGATGAAAGTGTTTTTTTATTGTTATAAGAATTTGGTTTAAATTTTAGATCTGAGTCATTTTCGGTTTGCTGTAACTGTTGTGAAACATTAATTATGCTGACTTTTGGGTTGAGTGTTTGATAAGTCTTTTCATCTGGATGGTTGATTAATGCAGGCATTGAAGAATTGAGGACAGTTTGTGGATCACTTTGTTTAGGTTTATTAGACTTAGCTCGCACGAATGATGAAGCATCATTGGTTTTAAGCTGGGTGGGAGTTGTTATAGATGAATTGTTTTGAAATTTTTTAAGTGTATTTTCTTCATCGCCTGGGTTTTCCTTGCTCTCGTTAGATGGTTTAGATGGTTTGGTCATATTGTCTTCTTTTGTAGAAAGAGTTTGGTCTAGCATTGTTTCTCGGGGATTAGTACAATATGTATCTAATGAATGATCTTGAGTATTATTGGTTTGAGAGATTGGTTTAGTAGCAGTATATGTTATTGCTTGGTTCTCTGATTCACTACTATTAGGGTAGAGGTTGGTGTTTGTTCTTTCTTGAAGATTTTCATTTTGAAAGATAGGTTTGGATGTGAGAGGGTTTGTTGGAGGATTTATTTGAGTCAGATTGTCTGGGTTTGTGAGGTTGCTGTTTGAATTAGTCCCATGTGGTGATTGTCTATTTAAGGATGTGATAGCCATATTAATAGGTCTACCAGGGCATCTGTGAACTTTATTCTTTTTAATACCACAGTGTATGCATATTTTTGCTGCACAATCTTTAATAAGGTGTGTTCTTTGAAGGCAGAAGAAACATTGTGGCTGTACTCCCCTGAAGGTCAAAACCATAGGAGAGCCTCTTGCAGTAATAATGGTGGGTATGTCAGTGGGTATAATGTTTTTCTTTAAAGTAAGTGTGAAGACAACTGTATTGGACAGAATTTGATCTTCGAAGTGAGGGTTTAGTAGGTGTTTAAATTTACTAATTGAACCATAATTAATAAGGATGTCTTGTAGTTCTTGTTCTTTCAAATGGGCAAGGCAGTTTTGAATTCTGCCAGATAGTGTAACTGGACGGTTCATATCTATGGAGCAAAGTATATAATTTCCCAAAGATCGGTAGTTATTTTTAAAGTTCATACGGTCCGCCCACGTTTTAAACTCAACGATAACATAGCGGTCATTGGGATGATTAAGGATCATGTGAATGCCTCTGCCTAATTGATTTTGATTGATTAGACTGTATAATTGTTCTAGAGGGAACTTATATAACGCACATTGTTGGTTTGTTATGGCTAAGATTAACAACTTATCGCTGTAGTAGTTTGTAAACTATTTATACAGAGTGTTGGGAATCGTTTTGTTAAACTCGTTATTTATTTTTAGGAACATGTCATCATTAAGATCGTTTATATTAAATGAGGCATTTTCCAGAGTGTTTGATTCTTGTTCTGTGTCTAGTTCTGAGATATTCAAATATAGTTCATTGAAATTATCGGCCTTAATATTTTCGGAGATTCTCTCAGAATTTTTAGACCTTATGATATTTGCGTACGTAGTGGAATTTTTCAATATTGGAAATGAGGAAATTGGTTTAGATTGCAAGTTGGATGATGTAGCAATGGATTGTTCTGTGCTATAATCTTTGTTTGTTTTGGAATGAGGTTTATTAGTTTTAAAATTTATTTCTTCTTTTTGATTTTTAAATTTACTGTTGACAAACTGTAATGTGACAGCGCTGATTTTGTCGACCTCTGGTGGAAAAGTTTTAACTTTAAAAATTCGCCAATATCATCTTGTTGGAAATTTTGTCTATTATTTTCAGATATGGTTTTCGGGGTATTATAGGGAAAAGAAAATTGCTCATTAGAGTCTTCTGCGGGAGCGTAAAATCTTCGGAGAGGAGATGATTGGTTTTTGCTTGTATTGTTAAGGATTTCAATAGTTTCGCTTGATGAGATATTTATGCTATTGTTTATATTAGGGGTAAGTTGAATATTTTCTAAACTTTTGTTGATATTTGCGATGGTGTTTTCATTTGATTTATTGGTTTGTGGGTTTTTATTTGTAGTAGAAGTTAGTTTAGTTGCATTTAGATTAGATCTAAGGCTATAATATTTACGACCGATGGCTGCATTGCTAGGTTGAATGCTGAGATCGGGGTTAACATTAATTTGAGAATTATCGATTATATTATCACTTTCCATAATAAATAATGTTTAAAACCGACTTACCTTAAATAAAAGACGTAAAGGTAAGGGGACAATCGTCCCTGTCTTCTTGAAACTGAATTGCAAAGGGACGCTTTTAATAAGACCAGTTGCAAAGATGGCTGCCAAAAGCGGAAGTAAAAAAATATATATAATAGTTAATAGTAAAATAGTGTATTTTTTTAAAAAAATAATCATGATTATGATACTAATACATCTAACATATATGTTGTTCTTTGAAAATAATTTAAATTTTTTATCTCTGTTATAATGTTTTTATAATAAATATAAATCGGGGTAACTTTTAATTTTAAAACATTAAATAATAAATAACTTGCAGAAATGCTTTCAATTACTGCAATAAAATTTATGAAATGGATTCAGTTAATTTCCATAATGCATTATTTCACCCTATTTTCCAAGCTTTGTGAACTTTTACAATAGCATCTTGTCTATTAAGTAAATTACTTCTTATGTTAATAATGATATCATCATTTTCTTTTTTTTTTATTATTCTTTTGTTCATTTAATATTTTAATTTTATTTAAATCAAATAGGAACATGTTCACTACATTTAAATTTATAATTATTAAATACAGAATATATTTTAAGTGTTTATTTTGTGTGTTTTAACTCTCTCATATAGTAATTGATGTTTTTAAAATATTTTTTCAAAGAAAATTGAGATTCACCAATATATGAAGTTCAGCAAAGATAAATAATTTAATATATTACCCTTCCTTTATGCTCTTTATCAATTTAATCTTTAGACTTATTATGCACTATTATTGGGATTCATGCATAGGTGAATTATCATGCTCATTAAAAAATATATTTACTGCTTGAACATTTTAACATTTTATGTGTGTGTCATCTCCTGCAATTGTTTATGTTCTATATTCAATATTTATTTTAAGATTAAACTTTGATTTTATAATATATCTCAATAAATAATACTTGATTTATTAAAAAAATAAGTTTACAAGTAAAAATTATCCTTTAAAAATATTTTAACTTTGCAAATATAGAAAAAAAAGTGATAAATGAAAATACATAATCAGAGCAACAGCTTTTTTGCTATTTGATAATTATTGCATTGCAGATAAAAAAAATAAATGAATGAAATTATTTGATATTTGAACTTTATTATATTAATAATATAACAGCAACAAAAAATTCTATTACACTGTTTGTAAAAGCAGGGTCAATTGCAATTGTTTTCACCATTATAACTTTTTTCTTGTCTTTTTTCTTAAAAACAAACATTTTTGAATTAAAAAACTAAGTGCAGTAATGAGTATTTTTTAAAATAAATACTTAGAAATATTTTGCAAAAAAGTATGTTTACAATTTTTCTTTCTAAAGTATATCACAAAAGAAGAATGTTTGCTAGTACTTTTGTATGTGCTTTCAATGTCTAAGAGCAAAAACATCTATCACTTGGTGGCAACTCATTTGTATTAGTTTCATTATATAATGCAGATGGAATCTTCCGATTTTTAGGTCTAATAAACCCATGAGTTTTTTCTGTGAACTGAATATAAAACTGGTAAAAATAACACTGCAGGTAGCTTCAAGAAAGCAAGGTGACTCCACTACCATATATGGTACAAAGTGTAGCATTTCTATGCATGTATTTGAAGATAATTAAAATATGCAAAATAAACAAAAATTTCACAACTTTTAAATAAAGTGGACAATTTTTATTTGATTTAGATAAAGTCATTGTATGGAAAAAATTAATTATGAAAAGGTAAAAGAGACTACTTTACTAACAGTGGAAATAATTTGCTTAATAAACAAGACATTAATGTAAAAATCCAAGATGTTTAGGTTGTAACATGAAATAGTGCCTTACATGAGCTAATTGTATTCATTCCATAAGTGAAAATGAAAAAAAAAATTAAAAAATAATAGCACAGACTTCTATTTTAAAAATAACCTATTAATTTCAAAATATATATAATCCACACATAAACATTTTTATAAATCTTGATTTATTATAATGTAAACTATTATAATTATACAATAATATACTCCAACATTTCAACTATATTATTTAATAGTTGTTCCTTGGTAAAGTCTATAAAGCAGAATAGTTGAAATGTTGGAGTATACTATTATACAATTATAATAGTTCATATTATAATAAATCAAGATTTATTAAGAAATTTGTGCATAAATTGTATATATTTTGAAAGTGAAAAGTATTATTATGGCACAAATTGAAAACACTTTTACAAGTTATTTATTTTTTAGAGTTTTGAAGTCACAAACACACATAAGTAATTATCTTATACAATTGAGACTATGATTTGTTACGAGACTTTGATTCCTCTTTCTTGTATTAATTTTTGTTAAAAATTAAACAAATGCAGTAACATAATATTATTGATGTTCTCATGATAATGGCAAAAATCCCTATAAGTCAGTCTAATGTGACACCCTATAACCTTATTCTTAAAAGAAAGAATAAATCAGCTGTCTCTGATAGATAACTATATAGTTTTTTTATTGATAGAATTAGATAATTAGTTCATGATTCCACTTAATCTCAATATTTATGAATCTAAAAGCCAAAGATTCAATTACTGTGATAGGAAAATTATATCACTCAAAACCATATGTTTATTTTAAGTGATGTATTTTTACCAAAAGTTGAACACATTTAAAAGGTATAAACAAAGTTAAATTTTTAAAAGCATTTAACAATTCAATTAGGTTATGGAAATGGTCCTACATATAATATACAGAAACACTAATAGTTATAATGATCAAGAGTTATGACATTTTACCACTTTAGAGCAATAATATATTGGCACATTCTAAGTGAATAGTTTCTTCTTAATTTTCCAATGAATTAAAAAAAAACTATTTGGTCAATTGAATCAAAATGCAGTTAGTCATGCACTTGAATGCTCCATAATCACATGATCCCTGAAACAATTAATCACATAATTAATTCTTTTGTTAAAAAATTTATTATAATTATAATTGTTCTAACAGTATTGTTTATTATTTACATTCAAAATAAACTTTGAGATGTATAACATATACAATTTATGAAATTTCATATTAAATTTGTGAAGCCTCTTATGTAGATATGTATGAGTAGTCATCTTATCAATGCTGTGGAAAATGAACATATTAAAGCAATTAAGAAACACTCATCATTATTGACAATTGGGTTATAATATACATTTCTCAAATACCTGGATCCTATCTAAATGTGACACTTTTTGTCAAAGTAAAATCAAAGATATTTTTAAAGGGCCACATTATGTTAACAAGTGTGATGGTACTTGGAAACTACTTTGTATTTGGAAATTTTATTTGAAATATATTAATCAACATGGATTCTGTTTTTTTTTATCTATTAACATTCCACTCAATCTTTACATTTTAAATATTTTTTATTTTTGTTTTCAATTGGTCAACATTTTAATAGTATTATAAAATCAGTTGATGGCCAGTTTGATTCAGTTGAAAGAGGATGTTAGTGGTAAAACCTGAATGTCATTTAGTACAATTAATAATACACAGCTGGAACTGAATGTCATTTATAATATAGAGTACATATATGTGTGTGTAAAGTTTAATATTTTATTTAATTTAATGCAAGAAAAAAAAAAACTTCAAACAGAAATTACATTTAATGTAGAGTTGATAATTTTCAGGCTTAGAATTTTTTCATTCAGTTTTTATTAAGAATAAACTCATTGCAAATGTCTATTATTTACTAACAAAATTAATAGAAGTTTAACTGTGAATACATATATATATATATATATATATATATATATATATATATATATATATAATCTAGTTCAAACATATAACTGTAATATATGTACTTCTGTATAAATATTTATATTACTTTAAAATATTGATTGAAGCTTTAGTTTAATCATATCAGAAGCTTTAATACGATATCCCCCTTAGTTCTTAAATTTTTATTGTCGTTCTAATAAATTAAAAAATAAGCTTCATTTTATCTTCATTTCTTTTTTTTCAACACAATACCCTTTCAATATTAATCATTTTTGTTTGCTTTAAGCTTGTTATTACTGAATCTTAACCTGGGAATTGTCCACAAAATAATAATCACCAGTGCTCCTTCTTTTTGATGAAGTCCTGTCCAACTTACATTCCTTGATCCCTTTCATCCAACCTTATAAGCTCATCATAATTGAAGTGCAAGCCCCAGTCTCTTTCTACCAGATTTTCATAGATATATTTCATACTTTGGTATAGATGTATCAATCTACTTTTTTTTTTCAATTTATAATCTCCTGGGAGTTAGTAAAACGTAATGCTTTTTGTGTTGAAGATATTAGTGCATAGGGGTTTTTAAAATGAGCCGAGTGTATTTGATAATTGTGTTATCAATTGTTTAATTTATAGTATGGAGTGTAAAAACAGTTTTAGTTCACTACCGCCATCTCATGTCAAACACATTTTTTCCCTCCTATTTATTTATTTATTTGAGTAGAAAAAGAATTCTGAGAATTATTTTTTTTTTAATATAATTTTTTTATAATGATTCAAAATTAAATTGCAACTGCAAAATTGTATTAAGACTATCATATTGACATTGAAAATGTAATATTGAAATTTTAAATTCAACTCAGTCACTGCTGAATTTAAATGAACACTTTGAAAGAATAGCGACAATCGGCATTTGTGATTGATTTTTCTCTATACGTTCTTTTTTAACTAAATTAAGTTCTAGCTCCATTTCATCTTGCTTCTGTTTATGTAATCGAAACCAAGTATTGAAACAATCTTTGAAGATTTGAAAAGGAAAATGTTTTTATTTTATGAGAATTGCTTTTTTTTAATAATAATGATAAATAACGGTTGATGATGACGTTATATTATTATTATTATTATTATTATTATTATTATTATTATTATTATTATTACAATTTTAGAGTTATTTCAATTACTCTTGTTTGTGATTTTGAAAATTATATTTTTATAAGAATAATAAAAAAAATGCATAATGCGAATATGGTTGTTTATCAAACTTTTATTCCATTCTATAATAAGAGAATTCAAAATGCACAAATATTCATGTGTGCTCTTATATGTTTAACGCAATCATTTTGATTCATTGGTCTACGTATTGGTGCAGTGGTAGCGTTGGTGGCCGAGTGATTAGCACAGCTGCCTTACAAGCAGTTTACCCGGGGTTTGCTTCCCGGCCGATGCTTTGACACATAAAAAAAAAGATGCAAGAATCCACAATTTGGCTCTATCATCCCTTTTTACAAGCCATTTAATTAATTTTATTAGACAAAATGCATTGCATTATTTGAAAAAAAAAAAAAGACTAATACAACATATGATAGGGTAGCATTTATTTTTAAAATGTATTTGGTTAGGATGGTATAAAAATAATCACAATTTTAGTTTGCAGACATTGGTAACTACAAATCTAAACTTTATATTAACCATATTTTCTGCTTGAAATACACTGATTTACTATAAGTCTTCTGATGTTTAACCATTTCTAAAAATAACTTACATAGAACTGTAAAATCTTTAAAATAATATTATATGCTTCGAGAATAATGACACTTGAATGAATACAATTTCATTATTAAAAAGAAAACTTGCAATAGATATCTGTTTGCCAGTAAACTCTTAATTATTATTTACGATTGTCTGCATTTAATTATTTGCTTTAAATAATTAATTTTTTACTAACATAAAATATAAATAGCTATATATTTTTTTTGTCTTAATAGTTTTTGTAAAATCCATTTATTTGGATTGCTCATGACTTGGAATTTGAATCTAAACCAGGTTCAATATGGAAATTGTGCTTAGAATTTTCATTTGAGATAATAACTCAAAACATTATGAGAAACATCCAATTACAAATTGGGAATAATTAATTATGTTGATATTTTTAGTTTTTATTAATATAGTTAAAATAATTGAGAAGGTTTATGGAAATAATTAAATATAAATGGTTTTCATAGATTTTTATTCATATTATACATTGCTATATGATTATATTAGATAAACTCGACTATTGTTGATAATGAAAATCTGAAATATTTGAAGTGAAAACTAATATTTAAACAGAGCTATGCCCTGGCTTCAATTCTGATTTTTATTTTTATAACAGTCGTTTGGGTAAGAGTTTTCAAAAGTTACAAGAACTTTATGAAGCCAAAGAAAAAAAAAAGTAATATAAATTTAATGAATATATATATTAATTTGAACTGATTTATGGCAAAAATAATAACATTTTATTCTTGGCTTTTACATTTAGAATATAATGACGACTATTTTTTCCAATTCAAATAATGATATGCATAATGCTTTTAATATGCATCTTTTAAATTAACTATTAATAATAAAATCAAATCTGGGACTTTATTAGTGTTAGAATAAAAATCTTCAGGTTATTGGTGCTTCAATATAATTAAAATTAGGAAAAGTATTGGAGACTTTACAAATTTTCTACAAATTAAATTAAAATGCATTGCAAGATGTTAAATAAATATACTAAAGAGAGTATACTTCTACTTAATGATTAATTACTTCAGACATTATAAATATTAATATTAAGTTTTTATGTTATTTCATTGTTTTTTCCTACTAAATTTGGAATAGCTGTAATTATTTATAAGTGGTTTCTAGTTGCTAATGAATATAAAAATAATTTGACTTTCTGCACTGTGGAGTTGAGATGAGATATGCACTGACCCCCACCCCCCAAAAAAAACTTGTATACATAGATGTTATTACAATTATAAGTATATATATATATATATATATATATATATATATATATATATATATATATATATATATTAACAGTCCAGAAGATGCTAATGATGTCACAAATTTTCCCCAATTACAACAGCTGAAGTTAATGATATTTTAAGAATGGTTGAACAATCAGGAGCAGGTGCAAGTGAAGCTCTGATTACCTCCTTCATTCCTGCTGTTCACCTAGTCATTCAGGATCAGCATGGTGATATAATAATTTCAATGGATATTTTCTCTCATGAATAACAGACTTTAAATTCTAAAAATGAGAATGCTGATAGAAAAAAACATGAGCAAGAAATTGAAAGTCCAATTTTGGGGCAATATTTAAAATCTACAGTTGGAGTGTTCTCTGCCAAAACTTGCAATGAAAAAGGATTGGAGATTGCTATCAATCTTCTTTTTCAATTTTCTCAAGCAGTTCACAACATTAGATATTATACTCAGACTTCATCTAGATAGTGCAAATGAACTTGATTGCATGATGTGCTATTCTAAGATTATTGAGGGATGAATTACATTCAATGGTTAACAAAGGGAGGATGGGTTAAAAAATATTAATGGAAATAATGAATGTGTTTTATCTAGTTTTCAATATAAAAGGGCAATCACTGATAGTTGTTTCAAAAGATTATTCAATATGTGCTTCAACAAAAGGAAAAGGAGACAGAGAATTACAACTTTCATTTATCTTTAATAAAATTGAATATATTAATTTTTAGGTAAATTTGAAGTTTGTACCTGGAATAGGAATGGTATGACAATTTTTTACTTGATAAGTAATTAAAGAATGTAAGTGCATAAAGTTTAATACTCATAGATTAAATTATATTAATTTGATATTCATAAATATTGAACAAATTATGTGTAAGAAATTGTTATCTAGACTAATTGTAAAGTTTTGGTTCAGCATAAAATGCATCACTGAAATAATTTAATTTTTATAATTTTTTATTCATATGTTTCAAGAAGGAGTGATGAAATAAATAGAAATTTTAAGTATTTTTGAAATATCCATAATAAAAAGAGAGATGAAATTGAATTAATGATACCATTTGGTTAAGTTTCAATCATATAGTAATTTTTAACTGACTTAAAAGTAATATGTAGATTAGAAATGATATGATAATTTCTAGACTAATAGATAATGAATAATAAGCATTAATATAGTCATTTAAATTGAATGTTGTTAAAAAGTGATCAAATTAGAGTAGTTTTAAATTAATAAATAATACTAAACAAATAATGAATATTTGTTTAAAAGATTGTGATTTGGACCATCTGTAGAGTTCTGGTTTTGCATGAAATATATTTTGAATGTTATTTATATTATTGAAAGATCTTTAATCATATTCTTCATGAATATAAGATGGGAGTCAGAGTTTTAAGTGTATATATACATATCAATGACAAAGCATGATTTTTTTAGGAATGGAAGCACACCACATAATATTTTTTTAATAATATTTTTTATTTTACTTGCCAGAATAATTTTTACATAATAGCTAATACACCTGGGTCTCATTTTATGTGATAGATAGGTTCCTCAGAAAATGCACACAAAAGAAATCACACAAAAATAGACAACTTACCATGAAAAATGGGGGATACATACTGAAATTTTCCAAAAATTGCATAAAAGCAAAGCAACAATGTAAAATTACTTTAAAATTTGCATTAAAAAATTAAGAAAATAGGATATGACTAATAAAAAATTTCAAATTTGAAAAAAATTGATACAAGACAAACTTTTTTTTATTAATTACAGTATTTAATTTTATTCAAAATAATATATTTTTATGCATAATTTACATTTTTTTCGTACATGTATGGTATTTTAATCATTATCGATATTTGAGACATCATATTTGTCAAGATGTGATGTGATGTGAGGTACTGTAGCTTTTCCTTAAACAAAGTCAAGAGGAAATATAACTAAAACATTTTCTAATCACTGTTGATCCTTCCCATTTCACTAAGAGATCTAAAATTGAAATTTTTGTTTCCAAAGAAATTCATTTTCTTGGGTGTTTTTTTTCTCTCCATTAGAGTAAAATAAAAGTTTAAAATAAAAATAATAACTTAGACTTATGATAATAAAAAGACACCTTTTCACCACTGTCGGGAAAAATTTAATTAAAACTAACAATTAAAAATTAAATTCTTATTTTTGTCTTTAATTTTCAATTCCATTTAAAAATCAAATTTCATCGTTTCACATAACATAATTTCAGATCACGTTACATAATTTTTAAATTGTTAATTACAATTAAAAATCAGATTTTAATTGTCAAATTTAATTGTGCCCACCACTGTTACTCATCTTTTAAAAACAAACTTGCAAACACTAAATGATTAATTGATTACATACCTCTTTTTTTAAAAAGCAAAATAGAACATGATTTAAAATGCAAAAACAACAACATTCATAATATTTTTCATCTATGATGTTTAAACAGATTTATATTATAGTCTTGTAAAATTTATTACTTGCAGACATTAAATAATTAATTTATTATGTACTCTTTTTATAAAAAGCAAAAATAGAATGTGATTTAAAATGCAAAAACAACAACATATGTAGTATTTTTCATCTATAATGTTTGAAGAGATTTACATTATAGTCTTGTAAAATTTAATGTGTGTACATAAAATTGGGGAAATCTGGATTTTAAGTGAATTATGAACTTTTTTATTGCATAAAATCTATTACAGTATTATTATAAAGTGCTGAAAATATTGAAATTATTAGATGGAAGTTGAACTCCGATAATGCTCTATTACTTTAAATATGACATGAGTGCACAAAATTTATAATATTTAAAGTAATAGTGCATTATCAAAACCCAACTTCTGATCTAATAATTTCTATTGCATAAAAGAAAACTACATACAAAGATATTAAGAAGAATCATGAATCACATAAGTTCAAAATCGCATTAAATAAATTCGCATAAAACAAGACCCGTATATATATATATATATATATATATATATATATATATATATATATATATATATATATATATATATATATATATATATATATATATATATATATATATATATATATATATATATATTACATACATCTAGAAAAATCAGAAATTTCTTATTGATATTTTTATTTTCTAAATGCTTTTAACATTCTTAAGTTTTAACAATTAATTACATTTAAGCATTGTTTGAACTTTTTATAATCAATAAATAATGTGATGGTCAAACTCTTTATTTGCTTTATATAAAAACAGTTCAACTGTTGGTTAAAAGAATTGAAAGTTAACAGAAGTTCCATTTAAAAAATAATATGTTTGAATTGTTCATTTTTTTTTTTATGTTTAACAAAATAATTTAGAAATTTTTTTTTTTTACATTTGTATGTGCAACTTATTGGATCGATTTTGTGAGGTTGAATACGTACATATTTTAGTGAATTTTTAAAATTGAATTTTGTTTAAAGCTTTTGAACTTTTTAATGAATACTTCTATGGAAGCACTCATTCCATTCAATACATGAAGCCTTTGTCCCTGATATATATATATATATATATATATATATATATATATATATATATATATATATATATATATATATATATATATATATATATATATATATATATATATATATATATATATATATATATAAATTAATATTTTTTTAGCAGATGGAAATGTTTAAATTTTATAATATGTGGAAATATCTGTTGAATTTTCATATGATGAAAATTACTATCAGATGTTATTGGACAGTAATTGATGAAAATAGTAAACTGTAAACTCTTTTTATATTGAAAAGTGTATGCTTTTGAATGCAATATATTGATGTTATACAGAGACTAAAACACTGTAATATTTATTTATAGCTAAGAAAAGAATGATAACAAACTTTCACAATTCCTTATAAATAATAGACTGTTTAATTATTCAGTCAGATAATATAAAATGATAATTTTTAAAAGATGGAAATGTTTGAATTTTATAATATGTGGAACTATCTGTTAAATTACTGTTTGATGTTAATAGACAGTAATTAATGAAAATTGCAAACTGTAAACACCTTTTGCATTCAAAAGTGTATGATTTGGAATACAATCTCTTAATGTTATATGGAGACTAAAGGGTTACAGTATTTATTTATAGTGTAAGGAAAAAAAAATTAATAACATTTCATAATTCCTTATACATAATACACTGTTTGACCATTCAATCAGATAATATAAATTGATAATTTTTAACAGATGGAAATGTATAAATTTTATAATATGTGAAAATATCTGTTGAATTTTCATATGATAAAAATCACTGTCAGATCATTAATAGAAAATAATTAATGAAAATAGAAAACTGTAAATGTTTTCTGCATTCAAAAATGTTTACAGTATGCTATTTTCATTAATTGCTATCTATTAACATCTGGCAGTGATATTTAACATATAAAAATCCAATAGATATTACCACATTATAAAATTCAAACATTTTCATCTATTAAAAATTATCAATTTATCTCATCTGACTGAACAGTGGCTCAGTCTATTATTTATAAGGAATTGTGAAAGATTGTTCTATCCTTACACCATAAATAAATATTGTAGTGTTTTAGAGATTGTATTCAAAAGCATACACTTTTGAATACAGCAAGAGTTTACAGTTTGCTATTTTCATTAATTACTGTCCAATAACTTGTGACAGTAATTTTTATCATATGAAAATTTAACATATTTTCACAAATTACAAAATTTATATATATATATATATATAATTTTTAAATTTAACATATTTTCACATATTACAAAATTTATATATATATATATATATAATTTTTAAATACATGTATATTTTCTATACTAAACTTGATGTAATTATAAGGAACTTGAACTCAGATTTTTATGTTTCCCACAAATATCAATTCCATTTTATACAACTGATACATATTACCACATACAAGTGAAAAAGATAAGTGATCTTTAATATATGTATTTCAAGTTGAGCCAGCACTCATCAATTGGTCCAGATCACCATCTCCCATACACATATACAATTATGGTTCGGTTTATAATAAGATAGCAATTTTTCAAACTTTAATGGACAAGCTTTAATTTTCTCCATTCTCCAACTCTTCAGCTATGTATATCACTGAAAATCTGAGAATGAAATGCTTAAACCCCTTGTTGATGCCAATATTATTATTATACCCATTTTGATCTTAAATCAATCTGATCCCTCACACATAGGACCTTAATATGTCCATTCCATTTAATTATAACAGAAGAGGGATGGGCAGAATACAGGCTGATTATGTAATATTTAAATACATGTATATTGGCTATACTAAACTTAATGTAATTTTAAAGAACTCGAACTCAGATTGTCAAACTCCCCACAACTATCCAATTCATCTTATAGAATTGATATACATGACCATTACATTGTATAGACAGTTATACTGTATACAGATGTATATTGTATAGATAATATACATGTATTTGAATATTACATATTCATCCTCTATTCTGCCCATCTCTCTTCAGTACCATTAAATTGACATGTTAAGGTTCTGTATGTGAGGGGTCAGATTAATTTAAGGTCAACATGGATATGACAATTGTATTGGCATCAACAAGGGCTTTGAGCATTTCATCCTCAGATTTTCAGTGATATGGATGGTTGAAGAGATGGTGAGTGAAGTAGATTAAAATGTGTTCATTAAAGTTTGAAGATATAATATTTAAATACAAACTGAACAGTGATTATATATATGTGGGAAATGATGATCTGGACCAACTGATGAGTGCTAGTTCCACACAAAATACATTTATTGGAAATCATTCATATTTTTCACACGTTTGTGGACATGTGTATCAATTGTGTAAGATTGGATAGTTGTGAGGAGTTTGAAGGTCTGAGTTCAAGTCCCTTATAATATATATGAAAAGAAAGTTACCATTAACACTAACTGAAATCATACAAATATATAAACCTTTATACAATTACAAATATCCAGTAACGCCCTCTGTTTAAAAGTCTATATCTCAGTAATAGCGAACTTCAAAATGATACCACTTTAAAATTGTATAGCTAAATGATGTTAAATATTGAAATACAAACCAAACTTAAACACAGAGCATGAAATTTTAAATAAGAAAAGCTCTGTGTTTAAGTTTGGTTTGTATTTCAATATTTAACATCGTTTAGCCTACCACTTCAAAGTGGTATCATTTTGAAGTTCGCTATTATTGAGATATAGACTTTTAAACAGAGGGCGTTACTGAATATTTGTAATTGTATAATGGTTTTATATATATATATATATATATATATATATAATGTTTGTGTTAAAGTAAAACTAAAGTTTTGCTATAAATAATTAAAAAGAAATAATTGTTCAGTTTTTTTAAACATTTTATAAATACATAAAATACAGTAGAGTATATGTGCATTTAATATTTTCTATACAGCTCATATAATCTTGAAAAGGAATTTTAAAATTGCAATATTTATGTAATTAAACTTTATTTAATATCAGTAATCTGAATAATTTTTTTTATAAAGTTATTTCTAAATATGACACTTTTATGAAAAATTCATTTTGCATAAAATGTACATAAATATTGATTAAAACAATGAAAATTAATTATGGAAAAGTTTATTGAAAAGTTATTTAAACCACTGAACACCACATGATAATCATTGCTTATGCTTGCTGAAGCTGTTAAAACAGAGGCAACAGCTCTTTATACAGTAGTGCCACTCAGTGTAAGTCAGAGTAATCAGTGGATGCAAGAAGGTTTGTGCATACTGATGAAAACCACAAGCTAAAAACTAGTCTGGGAATATTGGATGAGTAGGCACTAGATAGGAATTTTATGCAGAAACCATCTTGAATCCATTAATTACTCTGGCTTGCACTGAGTAACACTACTTTATGGAGAGTTTTTGCCTCTGTTTGAAAAGTTATTTACTGAATCTTTCATCATAAGATATGCTCACTGTTTGGAAGAAGATGGTGATTTCTTTATTAATTTTTTATTTTGCTAATTATTAATTTTTTCCTTGAATTGCTGACTAAAAAAAAAGATTTAATTTCTGTTTGACTTGAAAATTTTGATAAACATATTTTATATATACCAGATGCACCCAGCCTTGGAGATGCCATCTTTTTTTAATTGGTTACTTTAACATTTTTTTTAAAGATTTAATTTAAATTAAACCAAAGATTTTAATAATTATCATCAACTGTTTTGTAAAAAAATTATTATTATTAATGACAGCATTATTGAACAAAGTAACATTTTTTTAAAAAAATATGGCCATTGCTTTTGCAATAGTTTTTTGAATTGATCACTTTAAGAATTTTTTTTAAGATTTAATGTAAATTGAATAAAAGATTTTAATATTATATAAATAAGTGTGACAAATTCACAATTGAAAAAAAAGTACTTGGAACAACTTGACCTTTTGCTACAGTTTAGAAATGTAACTGGCAAATTATTAAGAAAGCTAAATTAAAATATAATGTCATTAATATATACCTGTTATATTTGATGTCTTACAATTTATTAATAGCAAAATGTTATGAATTTGATGCATGACAGGTTGTGAATTTGACATGTGACAGCTTTTATAGAAAAACATTCATATATTCACCAATCAACAGAGAAAATAGAGATTTATGTACTTTATTTAAGCTTTCCAAATACAGACAGAATAGATCAGTTGGTAGAGTATTTGCCTTAAAGTTCAATATTCAAGAATCTGAGTTCAACTTCTAAGCAAATATTATCACTGTGCATATAGGCCAGCAACACCTTGTCACTGTGCATATAGGCCAGCAACACCTGAAGAAGAGTGGAGAATAATACTACTCGAGCATTGTGTAATTACTAACCTGTATTGTCTATTTGTGTGTTATTACTGACAAGTTGTTTGTATTTGGAAAGCTTAAATAACGTTTAAAATTTATATTATGTGTTTATACATGTATTTAATCTGGGACAAAGATATTAATATTATTAACATTTGAATAATTTTCTAATTCAATATAAGCAATTGAACAAATACTTTATTTTATTATTAATTTTAAAATAATATTCTTTTATGGGGAGGGGGGAGTGTAAAACATTATTCCCACTATTTTTATCTGTTATTTGTTTATAAAAAATAAAAAAAATGAAAAAAAATATTGTAAATAATGAGAAAATATTTATAAAACTTTATAGCATTTTATAGGTATTGTTGATGATATAAATATGAATAATATATAAGTACATTTTTAACAAAGTCAATCAAAATGATGTTTGACAAATCAGAAATTAAAACTATAATGCTTAATTTTTTTTATCAATAAAAGTTACAGTTATCATCATCATCATTTTCAATTGATAATAGTTTATTTTATGGTATAGATTTTTTCTATTTGAATCCACATTTTTTGATCCTTCACTTATCTTTGTCACATGTCTTATTTCATCCATCTGCATTATATGTTTTTCACAATCATTTGTGATTCAATGCAAGTTTCCAACTGTCCATCAATTGGCCTTTTTTATATCCATCTCCATTCTGCTTTGGTCACTTAAATTTTTTAAATGATGTCCTTTTGCTTCTACATTTTCTAAATTTCTTGTTGTTAATTCCTTGGATATGTCTTCAAAAACTGCAGTTTATATGATCTGGTATTAAGTGTTTAAATTTTAATTTTTTAAAAAAGCAATGCTAAATGACATTTATTAAAACTTTACCTTTTAATAGGTTACATATTTATTTTTAATAATTTTTAGAAAATGTTCCATTTAAGTTCAATTTTATGATTATTTTAATTCATCATGATTTTATATGTATGGTATTAATAATTTGAGAAAAATCATCTAGTTATTAATATTTTGTATAATTCATTTCAGTAAATAAATAGATTTTAAAAAAGAAACTTTGATTATTGCTTTAGTCTTTTTAATTTTTATTTTGTCTTTCTTTCATGTGTCAGATTTTACAATAATATCTAAATCTCAGGATTATTTGCTAAAACACTGAAATAATTTGGAAATTTGTAATATCAAAAATATATATGCACTTTTAAATCCTTCATTTCCTACTTTACTCCAGAAAATATTTCCTATACAATCACTGTAAAAAGTTTTTGAAAGATCAAATAAATTTTACATCTTTATCAATGTGAATTTCTTAATTCCATCATATATTATTAGTCTTTTGTAATGTTCATAAATAATATTTAGAAATTAACTTTATGAGACTATGTTTTGATGCCTAAAGTCACTAATTAACATTAAAATGTTATAGATAATATGATTTACCAATCTACAATTCTAATAAAACATAGAAATACATAATCATTGGTCTGTATATAATTTATTATTTTTTTCAAGGTGATATACTGTACAGAAACCATTTTAAATTTTATCTTCAATTTTGATTGCTTTAAATAGAATATCATCTATTGGTAAATTTGTAATGAAATTATTAAAGAATTTATATAATAATGTTAAAAGACTGACAGCTCCAATGTTTCTAATATATATTTTTTACTTTTAATAAATTATAATAAGGCTGTTCTAATTTTATCAGTCATCTGTTTTCCATTATTTTTATAAACTTTTCCATTCTTCATAGTTTGAATTGCAAGGTTCATTTCTTGATTTGAAATATGTTGTATTATAACTATCTAAGTTATTCTTACCTAGAAGATAAAGGATAGTAAATTTATAAAAACTTAAATATTATACATTGAACAAGTTTAGTGATTAAAGTTTTTATCTTCACTATTCTTTATTGAAACCAGTGGGATCAAGCATATCCTTGTAATGAATTGTTTAATGATTGTTTTATAAAATTTGTTATTTAGATGTATCTATTGTAAAATAATTTGTACATCATTCAAAGTCATTGTGCACTATTTAATTCATCAGGAGGTAAATTTTGTCAGATAAACTTTAATAGTCCTTTTTAAATTTCAAAATGATTTTGTTTTATACAAATATCATAATTATTTCCAATTCATTAATAATAAATTTGTTAACTATTATTATAAGGGAAGGATTTTTATATATATATATTGCTAATAAAGAAAATTTTTCAATTTGGGAGACTACCAGTGCTTCCAATACGAATGAATTAATTTTCAATCTCAAATACCTACCAATAGTATTATTTTGATTTTACAAGTATTTCTAATCATAAATATATTTTATTTTATTGATTTATGACTGAATGCAAAGTATCATAAATCTCTATGATACTGCAAGCATATAGGCTGACCACAATAGCTAAATTTTACCAATGATAGTCAATCAGCACAGTATACTTTCTTCTAGTTATTTTTATGCAGACTTAATATATATATATATATATATATATATATATATATATATATATATATATATATATATATATATATATATATTATATATAGCAACATTGTGAATGAACAGAAATATGAGTATTTCATTATTATGTTATTGCAGCATAAACCGTAAGTATATATGAAATAGAAACAATGCATAATGCTATCTGAAAACTAATATAAAATATTTGAAACACGGCTATAGCTATATTATTTCAGCCTCACTCCCATACAAAAAAGTATAATTTTTGCAATCCGTTGAAAAGAACTTATGGTCAATGTTAACTGCAATGAACGATATATATATAAGCTAATTTAAATAAGGAGTGTGAAACTAAGTAACCAAATATTTTACATTGCAAATAAACAAATATATGTAAATATAAATAGAAAGCCTATACAATAGTCATTTTTACTCCCCAAACTCAAATATAAGAAATTGAAACAATACATAACACTTGCTAATATCTATGTAAAATATTTGAAATGCACCATATAAAATATAACGTATTTGGGTTTGGAGAGCAAAAATGACTATAATGTAGTCTTTCTAAATATATTTAAAGTGCTTACTTAATTTCACACTCCTTATTAAAATTAGCTTGAACTTTAATATATATCAATACTGAAACATCCCTTTTCAGTATGACTGGAAAAATTCAGGGTAATCTAAATATTTAACTTTTAAGTGTTTAGGTGAAAAGAAAGTTGTATGTCAGTTCTTGAAATAACAAATTTAAAAACGAATAAATCACAAATTTATTTTACTACTGACGTTGATATCTTATAATATTGAGTATTTGTAATATAATTATTTTAAAATAAATGCAAAAATAATTGTTTATTAATTTGTGCAAGTTGTTGCATCGTATTAATCATTGCTTGCAACCATCTATAAGCTGCACATTACTTCAATGTCGTAAAACAAAAGGAGTATTTAACAACTTTTTTTTATCTATGTCAGAAAGTAAAACCCATAAACAAACAAACATTAGTATATTCAAAACTATTATTTAAAATCAAGCTTCTTTTGCATTATTCTTTTTATTTTTACAGTTTTGGTTTTTTTTTTTTTAAATTAAAAAATATATTAATAAATGATGATAAAAAAAGAAGCTAACAAACACAATAAAAGTCAACAACTATATATATATGAGGAAAAAATGCATACATATTTCTAATGGGTCAAAACACAAGTTTATTTTTTAAAGAAAGAATCTGGAAATATTGCAGTTTTAGTGTTAAAAGACGATAAAACACATGTGAGAAAGTTGAATAAACATTGCTGTCATGGTTACAACTTGTGATGTGATGTTTCACTATATAAAAAGTAAGAGGTGGATAAATATTTATTGGCAGAATTCTTTCTCACTTTGATGATCACTTTAATTTAAAAACGAGAATCACAAGGAAATGCTTATTTTTACAACTTAATTTTTATAAACAAATTTTCAAATGCTTTAAAATTTTCATTCTAATTATGTGTGTACAAATATATACATATGATATTAATTCATCTAACATTAAATCTTCCAGAAGTGCTATCAGTGTAAAAAACTTAAAATTAAACTTAATTCAAGCTTTGTGTTACAATCAAGTATAAAAAATTTAAAGTTAGATGAGTTCATCATGTTTTTTTGTATTTGATTTTCAGTACAATGCTATACTCCCATTTCGTTTTTATGTACATGTATGTATTGTACATATCATCTGATATAATCTATGTAAGATAGCATGGAAAAATCACCCAAGTATTAATGTCCAAATTGTTACTTTTTTGCCAACAATAGGGATCCTCTTCTTGCTGCTATCTCTTTTATAAAATTACAAATTCAAGCATCAACAACTTGCAAAATAGAAATTGTGTTAAAAATATGTACCTTTATAATGTAAAATTGAGATTTTTATTTTTTCAAGGCATAATCTTAGAAAAGACCAAATCACTATCTAAATATAGTGAAATTAATTAATATGTAGAATGACAGAATATGGAAGTGTAATTACATATGCACATGAGACGATCTTGAATTTTTTTTTACAACAATTTAAGAATCTAAATTTTAATTCTTTTATATTTGAATAGTGATTTGGTCTTTCCCAAGGTTATTAAAAATGAATATTTAATAGCCCTGACTTTGTAAGATAATTAATTCCAGTCTTTTGAGTTATTGATATCTGATAACTATTAGAAGAGGATTACCTTGAGTTGGCAAAATAATGATGATGTGTGTATTAACATTATGCTATCTTAGATAGGCTATGTCATATACTCTTACATTTATTACAGTTTTATAAGAATGCAAGTTTTAGTTTTTTATTAGTCTAAAGCATAATTAAATATTAGTTATTATAGATAATAATTTTCTGTTAGAATGATTAGACATTAAGTTTTTATTTTTGATAAATGTTTGTTGATATTGTAGTGTACTGTAATGCAACACTAACTTTTGAATCAATCATATATTTTTTTCATATTGTATACTTTTTAAAATATTCAGATTATTGATTTGAATTTTGATCAAAACTTCAGCATGACAAAAATTTATAATTGCATAGAAATTGATTCATTATCATCTGTCATCTTTTAAAAGACAAGTTTCACAGATCATCCCATATAACTGTCTTTTATATTAAATAAAATAAAATATATTTCATAATTTAATTTTAACATCTGTAATAACAGCAGTAATTAAATTTTTATTCTACTCAAGACCATCTATGTAGTCATAACATCAATTGAAGCAAAATGATAGTATTAATAAGATCCTCAGTATAGGTTCTAGTTATTGAAGTTTATTTAATGACAAGAACAAGATTGCAGAAATCTGTACATAATCCATGTCTATTCAATGTTAGTTTAGACATAAAATATTGAATATAATTGAATATTTTGTCCTACTATAAACATCTTATATTAGATCACTAATTATATATACTAAAATTATATTATTTTACCATTATCTTAGTTCTCAATTAAGTCTGCATTAACAACAATAATTTTCTTTATTATTCAATTTTAGAGCCATTGATGCAGGAGTGAGTCAGAATCAGATTAGAGTGTAATTAGATTTAAAAATCCTTTTATTATTTTTATATTCATCAGAAAATAAGGGTGAACTTTACATATTTATTTAGTAACTATTTTTTGATCATATTTTTCATGTTATCATCAATTTTTGAAAGTTCTAAAGCTTTTAGTACAACATATGTTGCTTGTCTAATGCATAGATATTAGTCTAGGTTCTCATCTATTATTTTTTGTGGTATTTATTGATATACATAATTTCTTTATAAAAATATTAAAGTGTTTACAGTTAACAAGCAATAGATCATCAATATACTTAATTTATATAGTATGAAATTTCCATAGTAGATTGTTGTGGGGACATGAAAATATTTCATTGACATTTTAAAAAGAAAACTATAGATTATATGAATATTACTTCTATTGAAAAGAAATAACTAATTTTTTTCAGGCAACTCTTCTATGTAATGTAGGAAAATTGTATTTCTTAAAATATCAAAGCCTTTTTCTAGTCACATGATATAACTCTATTTTGAGTAAAAATAAGTATGATTTTGGTCAAAAAGTTTAATAATTGAGCAAAATGTCATTAATGAGAAAAAAACTTTAGTTATCTTTCCACATTTTTATATATTGTGGAGAAAAGTAAACCATCTTTATTTGTATTAATTAATGTATCTAATAGTTGAAATTCCTTCTTGTGAACTTGGTGCTATTGTGGAAGATAGTCAAGAATTTTTAAAAAATTATCAACTGCAATTTTATCATGAAATTGAAGGATAAAATAATGTCATCAACATAACTTAGCTGTAAAGGGATATTTGTAATTATTCAGTTTAATACTGTAGTTTCAAATTTTGCATTAAAGCAAAATCAACAATTGGAGAAACTGGTGTGTTCTTAGAAAAAATGACATTTGTTGCATATTTTACTATTTAATATAAAAATAAATCATGTTCAGTATAATCTGATAACTATAATATTATTAAAATGAATAATTAAAAATTCATTTATAGCTGAGATATGTTGATTATTTTATTCTTTAACTTTTTTAATAGGATTGTTATTGATGGCATTTTAAATATTCCTGAACACTTTCATAACAACAAGAAGTTTAACTTAAAAAATACAAAATAATAATCAATTTTAACTTCAATAACATGCAATGATCTCCAATATCCATATTTTGTGCTGAACCAGCACTCATCAGTTGGTCTAGATCACTTTCTCTGACACATATATACAATCAATGTAGTTTATATTAAGATAGGAAATCTTCAAATTTTAATTGACAAGCTCCAATTCTTCAGCCATCAATATCTTTGAAAATCCGATGGAACACTTAAAATTCTTGATCATCATGAAATACATATATTGAAGATAATTTATTTTTTTTCACATGCATGTGGTCATGTGTATTGGTTGTATAAGATAGAGTGAATAGCTGTAAGGAATTTGTAAGTCTGAGTTCAAGTCTCTTCTAGTTACATTAAATTTATTATAGAATATATATATATATATATATATAACGAATATATTGTAACGAACGTCTGTGATATATATATATATATATATATATATATATAAACAAGTTATAAATTTTGTAACTTGTCTTTAAACTTGCACTTAAATGACCAGTAGATGGAGCTTACCAATAGCTCTAAACAAGCTTTGTTTTTATAAGTGCCGACAGAGAAAGAATTCCAAAATCTCTATCATTAACCCTACCTCCAGACCAATTAGTTTTGAGCTTATGGCTCATCTCAGTGAACGGGTGGGTCTAAAAACTAGATGTAAAATACTAACTCTAAAGTTAGCACTTATAAAACATGACTCTATTAATTTGAAAGTCTGAACTTTTCAGTCAAATAAATATTTTCAAATCCATCTTAGCAAACCAGGTAGCTACATGGGTTTGAATTCAGTTGAGTTTTACCATATAATAATAGCCTCTGCAATATAGCATTGCAAAAGCCATCAAAGGTACACTTATAATAATTAATTAAAAAAGTTACAAATTTCAGACCCATATAGCTATCTGGTTTGCTAAGCTGGATTTGAAGACATTTATTTGTCTGAAAAATTCAGACTTTCAAATTGATAGAGATGTATTTTATAAGTATTTTAGATCTAGTTTCTAGTCCCACCCCTTCACTGACATTAGCCATAAGCTCAAAACCAATTGGTCTGGAGGGAGGGTTAATGATAGAGATTTTGAATTCTTTTTTTGCCAGCACTTATAAAAACAAAGCTTGTTTAGAGCTATTGCTAAGCTCCATCTAGTGATCATATATATATATATATATATATATACACTATCTATTTTTATATGATATATATATATATATATATATATATATTATAAAAATAGATGAGTGTGCTAATTAAAAAAAATTGCTAGGTGAATAGAGTTTTAAATTTAAAAAAATTTTTTTTTTTGTTTTCATTTACATTCAGTGTTTCATTATATTGCAAAAAAAGTTAAATTAAACTAGTAACTAAAAAAGAACTAAATCTAAATAGCGAAATTCATTAAAATACAAATATGCACACATAGATATAGAGAGCAAGAAATGGGCAGATGCACTATAATATAAAATATATCAAATATTCTCTTACCTTAGTTTAAAAAAAATATATAAGCACATGACCTATAAAAGAAAGTATGCATGAATGTTACTTGTAATAAATTTAAGAAATAAATATTTGAAGAGAATAAATATATATAGAAAATGGGGTATATGCATGTTTTAAATTAAAAAAATCATTTATTATTTAACAAATGATCTTATTTAAAAGTTTTGAGATTTTAAAACCTGTTAATTAAATAATATTAAACTTAATAATAGAAAAAGTATTTTATTTTATTTATCTTTAAATAACTTTTTTAAGGTATAACTTGTGTGAGGATAATTAACAATAAAAAAACTAAATTTAATATGTATATATTTTTTCACGTAGATTTTGATTTAAGTGTTTAGTAATTTTTATCAAAACAAACCAGACTTTTTGAATATATCACATGTCATTCAAAGTTCATGTGATCTGAATTAAAGGTTTAATAGAGCTATCTTGTTTTGTAAGTGGAAAGATATGTTAGAATTTAACTAAGAAAATTATGTGGCGTGTATAAGGGATTAAATTCTGAATCCATTCTATTTATATTCTCCTAAATTTTATTCTATATTCAAACACCAAATTTTTATAGGTAAAGAAGTAAATTTACCTATGATATAAAAATAGTTACTTATCTTGAGACATTTTGGAACTTTACACATTAAGTTCAAATTATTTTTATTTGATCTGCATTTTTAGTTTTACTATTATTTCAGATTTAAACTTAAGCTTATCACTTGCTTCTGCATTTAGATAATCCCCATTATAGAAGTTTTAACCCCAACAAGCTTAAAATAAAATTAATAATTAGTCAAAGTGACAAATAGATCATTTTATTGATGGAGAAAAGTGAAATTAACAATTATTTCAAGTGAAGAATAAATTACTTGTGTGGTGGAGCGTGAAGAGTTTAAAACTTCTGAATTCAGAAAATTTGCCTAAAACGTCATAATTTTTAAAATTTATTTATGCCAAAGTTTGATGTTTATTTTAAAATTTACTGAATATATATTTAATCTTTCTTTTAAAAATAAAGCTTGTTAAAAAGATTAAAAACTCAACCATTAATATCTTTAGAAACATTAAAGGAGAATTATTTAATATATTATACTCCCCTTGTATGTTTACTTATTAAATATAGATTTTATTAATTTTGCCATGTTTAATTTTATTTTAATAGTTGATGGGCATCAATGAAAATGATCAGGATTTTATAATATTAAAATAATTATATTACTGAAATTAATTGTTTGTCTAGAACATGCATTATCAAATTTTTACAGAAACATTTTTTGCTACATTTCTATTCTTTCCACACAAAAAGAGAAATGATTCAAAACTTTTATACTAATTGTCAAGTTTTAGGACTTGTAAGCATCTGCTTTCATAATTTGTATCCAGTTACCATATTGGTCATCACTGTGGATTATCTTCTACTTACAACTTTTTCTAGGCTTTCTCTTGGTCCATCTCTATGTATATATATTTTTTACTTTTATTGACTCAATGAGGTCAATCCTTCTTTAAAGCTTTATTCTCAATATTTCCCTAATATTTCTCACAATTCATCTCCTGGAAGTAAATATGAACATTTTTAGTATTATTGAGAATAATTCATTTTTCAATTTATGTAAAAAAAATGAAAAAAAGACAAAAATAAAAATGTATATATATTTTTTCTCTTTAAAAGTTAGGTAACTAAATAAAATTTTATCAAGACAGTCAAGTAGTTATATTATGGTAGAGAATGTATAAATTAAACAAAAGCTATGCAAATGTTTTAAATTAAAGTCATAATAATCAATATTTTAATTAACAATAAATTATTTCTAAAAATATTATTTGAATTGTTAGAGGTAAGTTAAAACTTTACTTTTATTATGCCAAATCTAGGGATATAGTAACCGAAACTTTAGTTAATGCCTAATTTAAATAGTTGTATAATGACATATTTACTTTTGCTAATCTTTATATGAGAATAATTATTTAATTTAAGCAACTTTGAATCCAATAGTTTAATTCTAAAATAATTCACATTTTAAGATAAAGATTTTTGCTTTGAGGAAAGGATGCTTTCTTATATTTTATTTTACTTATTACATTTTTACTGAAAAAGAGTCATATTCTCAAGCTTATATTTAAGGAAATGGCAAGATTAATTTTGTAATATTTCTACCAAATATTAGTTGAAATCCATAGAGAATAATAATGTTATTTTGAACTATAAGAATGTACTAAATATTTATGCTTATCATATTTGATCTTTTTTTTATAGTAAAAAAAGATAATGTTTTAAAAATTCAATGAATAATCTGTGACAGATGATTTCACTTTAAGATGCTTTGCAGTCATGCATCCAGTCTGTATTTTGACACCATGTTTTCTATTATATATTCCCATACTAACTTTAACATATTTTCCAAATACAGATACAGAATGTCTGCACTGATATATATATATATATATATATATATATCAGTATATATATATATATATATATATATATATATACATGAACATACTCATTTGATGCATTAAAATAATGATCAAAATCTTTACAATAATATTTTATTTGTGTATATTGAAAGATAAATTTTGAAATGATATTGGCATATAATCGTTTATAACAGATATCTAGAAAATATGACATCATTATATTTCTATTTCTTTTTGTTAGCTAAGACACTTTAACTAAATTAAACAAAAGTTTCTAAACATTTTTTATAAATTTATGATACATATTTTGGTTATGTAGATAATTGATATTTGCATATTATCCTTTTATATTGAGCTCAAATTCACATTTTTAAAAAATATAAATTTATTCACAAATCAAACAAGTCCAAAAACATTACTAAGATAATTCAGAAGTTTAGATTCCCAAAGAATCATTTAAGTGAACTTTTAAATAATACTTAACTTCTATTATATAATTGTTAATCTATTTTATCAGATAAAAAAAATAATAATTTTTAGCTGACTTTTGGTTTGTAATAATTTATTACTATATAACAAACCAAATGTCAGATAAAAGTGATTTTTTTTGTCTGATAAAATATAATGGTGATAATATATCTAAAAGTAGAGATTATTCACCAGTTCATTTAAATGATTTTTGGGGAATATGAATTTTTTAGTAGTATATTCTGGTTTATTTGTTCCATAAATAGGCATAAATTCTTAGCCTTACATATTTAATACAGAATATAATTATCTAAATACTTTATAAAATCATTAGAATTTCATTAAAATTAATATTTGAAACTGAAAATGGTTTGATTAATATGAAAACAAAATTCATTATTAATAAAAAGCTTCAACCTTTTTAAGTATCAATGCTTGACTTATTTCTATATAAACAATTGAAAGTAAAATAAAAGATAATACTTATCTCACAAAAACAGACCAGCATTTATCTTAAAAGGTTATTGTATTCAGACTTGTTTATTTCATGAATAGGTTTATATTTTTACTATTATATATTTGGAAAACTATAAAATTATTTATGTGCTCATTAAATCATTAGAATTTTTAATATATATTCTTTTCTTTGCATATTTGTTAAATTCAATTATTTTCATATTTATACATAGCAGTTAAATCTGGCTTACTTCTATTTTCATAAATGACATTTATGTGATATCTCATAGGTAGATATATTGATGATTGTAAATAAAATGTAATTAAATTATGGGACATTAACAGTTAAACCGTTCATGAAAATATCGTTCTTAATTAAAATAGTTATTTGGACAAGTTAATTAATATTTGGTCAATTAAAAGTTTTATTTATATCTTTTTGAGCCAAGGTTAAACTAAAAATCTTTTATGCTTTAAAGAGAGAATACTGAAATTTCCCTTCACATCTCAACCAAGATTAATAATTCTTTTCTTAATGTATTTCAGAATATATAAAATTATGTCTCTCTCTCTCTCTGTACTTTAAATTATAGAAATGTTCGTAATCAACACTAAATCATCCATTATACTATAGTAAATTTAGTTAGCTAAAGCTGAGGTCTGTTCTACTTTTAAGCTAAAGTTTTATGTTATTGTGAGATTTAATATAATATTTTATCACCTCTACACTATTATATATATATATATATATATATATATAATAGTGTAGATGTATAATGTATAATATATATATATATATATATATATATATATATATATATATCAATTATTACATTTACACCAACTAAGAAGATTCTTTGTTTTAGGAAGTTAAAAATGAAAAACTTTTTTCTTTTATGATATATAACCTGAACTTGTGCAAGTGATATATCAATTTAAAAATTAGGCTCACAATAAGATCAAACCTCAAATTCAAGCATGAATAGTAAATGTTAGTTTATTTAAAAAATAATCTTTAAGCATAGCTTACCCCTCTATGCTTTTAAAACATTTATTGACAGGAAGTTGCATATCAGTTTTGTAAGACATGCATGTGTGAAGAATAGTTTCCTTACAATATTTCACACACACACACACACACACACACACATATATATATATATATATATATATATATACTGATAAATATTGAATAAATGGTGAAGTGTATTAGTTGTAAACCTGAACTAACTGATGAAGGCTATTTTATCATGAAATGTACAACATAGTGTTATTTGTCTCATTCATGTGTATTTATTCATTTGTGAACTAGCTAGAAAAGCTACAGAAATAATACAAGTCTCAAAAGTATAAAACCACATCTTGGTTTTGGTATAAAACATTTCTTTAAATAAGAAAAAAATGGGACTATTAATAAAAAGAGAGTTGACATTATGAAATGCATAGGAGTTTAATCAAGAATTATGTAGCAATAAAGAACAAGAAAAAGATGCAGATAAAAAATAGAATTTTTTTTGATAAAGGTATATACTAACTACTTAATGATGAAGAAGTACCAGATGATTGGAAGAATTCAGTATTAATATATATTCATAAAAAAGGTGATAAAGAAGATATTAAGAATTACAGACATATAAGTTTTTATAAATTTTATATAAAATTTTTACCAAAATAATTACAATTTATTTACACCCAACTTTAGATTTTGACCAACCAAAAGAACAAATTGGATTTAAAAGTGTTTTTAGTACAATGGATCATATCAAAGTATTAAGAGAGGTTATAAAAAGGGCCAATAAATAAGAGTTGCCATTATGCTTTGGATTTGTAGACTATGAAATGGCATTTGATTTTGTAAGCATTTCTTCAGTGATTAAAGCATTGGATCACCACGGTTTAAATCCAGGATATTGTCATATTCTGAAGAATTATAAAAATTCTATAAAAAAATAGATTACACACTGATATTAAAAAAATTAACATTGAGAAGGGTGTATGACATGGTGACCCAATATTTCTAAAACTTTTTACAACAATTTTACAAGAAGTATTAAGTGGATTAAAATGCCAATCTAAGAGATTAAAAGTAAATGGAGATTATTCATGTCATCTATATTTCAAAGATACTGTAGTTGTTTTTGTAAATAATGCATTAGAACTTCAAAAAATGTTGCAAGACTTATTAGATGAAAATAAGAAGGTAGGATTAAAGTACATGTTAAAATAACTATAATAATGTTCAATTGATATTCTCAAAAGAAGAAATTAAGATTGATAAAGATGAACTAGAAAAAGTTAACAACTACAAATATCTTGATAAGATTACAACTACAAATGGAAACATAATGAATAAAATTAATCATAGAATTGAATTTGGTTGGAATGCAATTTAATATTAAAAGGAAATATGTCTATATATTTGAAAATGAAAGTTTTAAATAAATATGTATTACCAATTCTTATTTATGAATCTGAGACTTGGACACTAAATAGAAAAGCAATTCAGAGATTTTAGACTAATCAATGAAGTTTAGAAAGATTTATATTATGAGTAACAAGAAGAGATCAAAAGTGAAATACATGGTTGAGAGAACAAAAAGTGTTACTGAAATCATTAAAAAAAATTAAGAGACTGAAATAGAATTGGGCCAGGCATGTTGTTAGAAGAAATGATAATAGATGAACAATTGAAATATTTAATTGAATTCCAAGAGATTGTAAATACCTAAAAAGAAACCACATATGAGATGGATAGATGAAATAAGGAAGTGTTTTGAGATGATATGCAGTAGAGAGGCTAGAGATAAGAGAAGGTAGTTTAAGCTGAGAGAGACCTTAACCCAGCAGTAAATTGATATAAATATTTATATAATCTACAAGAATATGTAGACAATTATCAACAATTATGGTTATAAATCTTTAATACAAAACAATATTTGTTACTGTGTATCTATGTCAAAGCACAATTATAATACATATTAGCAAATTCCATTAGCATATCCACATATATTAAACTAATCACTGATTGCCATAGATTAGCATCTGTCAAGTGTAAATTAACATAGCAATTGCTAGACCATTAGATTAAATGAACAGTGTTTGTTAGGATAAATGATATTGGTTTATATTTATAGAATTCTTAGAAATATGTGCTAGGTGTCTTTAATTTTGTGTTTCTTATTATTACTTTCTGAGAAAATAATTTTAGCATTAGCACATCAGATTTTTTCTCATGGTTTACAAACAATGAGCTCTAAGCCCTGTTTTATTTAACTCTGTTATATAGATGAGCATGCTGAGAGATTTTAGATTCTAAATTTATATGTTTCCCATGCAAATATTCTAGTGATAAAATAAAAAAATGTACATTTATTTGTTAATGACTTGTTGAAAATTGGTTATTATAAAAATGCTATTACTAATATTATTAAAAAATTTAAAAGGAATCAAAAATATAATAAAATTAAAAATAAAAATATCAAAATGAAATGGATTTCAATGCTAATTATATCAGATTAGCAGGTCAAGTTTATTAGGAGAATTTATAATGGTTTGTGTCATATTGCTTTTTTCTCAACAAATAATATAAATAGATTACTTAATAACTCTAAAATTCAAAATTCAAAGTTTAATCAAAATTCTATTATATATAAATTGATATGTGGATGTGGCTTACAATACATCAGTGAATCTAAATGTACTTTTGAGAAGAGAATAAAAGAGCATATGCTTTTATATAATATAATTCAAAAAGAGAAAAAATCAGGAATAGATGTAAATAAACCTTCATCATCTGTTATATTTGATCATAATAGATCTTGTCAATATGGATTTAAATTTGATTATAAAAATATGAAAATGATTCAAATTGAAAGTTGTCATAATAAACGTAAAATAAAAGAGGCTATGTTGATTTCAAGAAATCATCAAATGTTAAGATAACATAATTGTGGGAAATCTGAATTGAACAATGGGTATATTTAAAGGTTGTCTTGTTTTGATTAATCAGTGTTATATAGTTGATAAAGACTACAAAATGTATAGTCGAAAGTACTTCTAAAAATATGATTTTTGTAAATTTTACTGTATTTTGATATATATTGATTTGTATATTATATATGGCTGCAGAAAGGAGTTTTGCTATTAACTGAAAGGAGACCCTTTGATTCCTCTTGGAGGCCTTAAAGGAACCGAGCAGGGCAAATTCCTAATGTCCACTCCATACATTCTTGTCGTTGCAGCTGTTATTACTATGTGATTAGTCATATAGTATACAAACATGGATGGGCTGCTCACCAACATGCATTAGACAGCGTGGTGAGTTTATTGGCTTTTTACCTCTGAGTTTAAGATCAAGAAACATCATGGTCTTTCTTCTCAGTGCCTGATAAGGCAGAATGAATGTTTGTGTAAAGGATAAATATTTTCCCAATACATATATACAATTATGACAGACAAAAATAAAGCATGGACCTTATTCCCAGGAGGCTTTAAAGTCACCAACCAAGGCAGGGTTTGGTGGCTGAAGGCGGAGGGTGTAAGAATCCCCTGATTGTGGACCCAGGCTTCCATTTGATGACGACTTTTTATTTAGGTACTTACAACTGCAGATCACTTTCAAGTGAAGGAAGATTGCAAAAATTAGAAGAAGAGCTCTCTTATATTAAATGGGACATTATTGGACTTTGTGAAGTTAGAAGAAAAGGTGAAGAGACAATTGATTTAAAAAGTGGACATATACTATATTATAAAGGCACAAATATTGGAAATACAAGTGGAGTAGGATTCATTATAAATAAAAAGTGGAAAAACAATATTGTGGAGATTGATGGTGTATCGGACAGAGTGGCAAGATTAGTTATACAACTTAATAGCAGATACCAAATGCAGATAATTCAGGTTTATGCCCCAACATGTTCTCATAGTGATGGAGTAGTAGAAGATTTTTATATGGATGTACAAAAGGCTTTTGATCAGAATAAACACCATTTTAAAATTGTTATGGGAGACTTTAATGCTAGAATTGGTAAAAAAAATGAAAGATGAAAGTGCTGTGGGTAATTTTGGTTATGGTAATAGAAATGAGAGAGGACATAGACTTGTGGAGTTTGCAGAAAAAGAAAAACTTTATATTATAAATTCTTTTTTTTGAGAAAAATGTTAAAAGGAAATGGACATGGAAGCATCCAAATGAAGGTACAGCAGAATTGCATTATATTTTGACTAACACGAAATACATATTTCAAGATTGTAATGTTTTTAATAAATTTAACACAGGAAGTGATCATCGATTAGTAAGGTGTAAGATACGTGTTAATGTAAAACTAGAGAGACAAAAATTATTAAGAAAAACAATATTTACAGTTGACATTCCTAATCTTCAGAAACATTCTAATGAATTTAAATTAGAACTTACAAATCGGTTTCAAGTATTAGTAGATTTTGAACATGATTCAGATTTGAATGAAATTAATATGAAAATAACTGATACACTTTTGAAAACTGCAACAAAGATAGCTGGTAGAAAGAAACAGCAATTGACCAATAAAATTTCTACTGAGACTAGAGGATTTATGAAGAAAAGAAGGAATATGAAGATATACGAAAATGATGCATTAAAAAGAATTGAATATCTCGAATTTTGTAAAATGGTGCGGAAAAGTGTTGAAAATGATATAAGAAAGTATAACTGTGAACTAGCAAGGAAAGCTGTAGAAGAAAATAAAAGTCTTAAGAATCTAAAACAACATTTTGGTATTGGTAGGAAATTTATATCTGCAATAAGAAAAAAAGATGGAATTATTACTAAAAGGAGAGATGACATCATGAAATTGGTAGAATATTTTTATCAAGAATTATATAGTAATAAAGAACAAGTACCTCCTATATCTATTACATCTTCCAAATTGCCCAGAATTTTAAATGAAGAAGTGAGACATGCAATTAAATGTATGAAGAAAGGAAAGGCTCCAGGTAATGATGGAATTATAATTGATATATTAAAAGAAGCAGGTGAAGAAATAGAAAATTTTTTAGCAAAGTTATATACCAAATGTCTAAATGATAAAGATGTACCGGATGATTGGAAGAATGCAGTAATAATATTAATATTTAAAAAAGGTGATAAAGAAGATATTAGAAATTACAGACCTATCAGCCTTTTATCAGTTTTATATAAAATTTTTACCAAGATAATTACTACTCGTCTACAGAGAACATTGGATTTCCACCAACCAAAAGAACAAGCCGGATTTAAAAGTGGTTTTAGTACAGATCATATCCAGGTATTGAGAGAAGTTATAGAAAGGACAAATGAATATGAGTTGCCATTATGCTTAGGATTTGTAGATTATGAAAAGGCATTTGATTCTATAAACATTTCTTCAGTGATTAAAGCATTAGATCATCAAGGTATAGATCCAGGATATTGTCATATTTTAAAGAATATTTATAAAAATGCAGCAGCAACAATTACATTACATAATGACACTGGGAAAGTCAACATTGAGAAAGGTGAATGACAAGGTGACTCCATATCTCCAAAACTTTTTACAGCAGTGCTGCATGAAGTATTTTGTGGATTAAAATGGGAAACTAAAGGAGTGAAAGTAAATGGTGATTATTTAAGTCATTTAGATTTCACAGATGATATAGTTGTTTTTGCAAATAATGCTTCAGATCTGCAGGAAATGTTGCAGGAATTATCAGATGAAAGTAGGAAAGTAGGACTAAAGATAAATGTTAAAAAGACTAAAGTAATGTTTAATCGATTTGCTCAAAATATGAAAATAAAGATTGATTATGATGAATTAGAAGAAGTTAACAGTTACAAATACTTTAGTCAGATTATTAATACAGATGGAAACATAATGGAGGAAATTAATCATAGAATTAAACTTGGTTGGAGTGCTTTTGGTAGAAATAACTTGATACTAAAAGGAAATATGCCTATGTGTTTGAAAAGGAAGGTTTTTAACAAATGTGTTTTACCAGTTCTTACTTATGGATCTGAGACTTGGACACTTAATAGAAGAGAAATTCAGAGACTTCAGACCACTCAAAGAAGTATGGAGAGATGTATGTTGGGAGTAACAAGAAGAGATCGAAAATGCAATGCATGGGTAAGAGAACAAACAGGTGTTACTGACCTCATTGAAAAAATTAAAAGATTGAAGTGGAGTTGGGCTGGACATATTGTTAGAAGAGATGATAATAGATGGACAATTGAAATTTTAAACTGGATTCCAAGAGATTGTAAAAGACCCAGAAAGAGACCACATGTGAAGCGGATGGATGAAATAAGAAAGTGTGCAGGGGTGATGTGGAGAAGAGAAGCTAAAGATCGGAGAAGATGGATTAAACTTGGAGAGACCTTCATCCTGCAGTGGATTGATAATGGTTGATAATGGTTGATAATGATGATGATGATATTATATATAATGCTAAAGTTTTATTGTTTGTTTTAAAAACATGAGCATCAAAGAAAGGGAGTTGCTCATCAATTTTTATTTCTATAGTAAATTTAATTTGGGTATGGAAAGTATTAATGTGTGTAAACAGTCATTCAGTTTATTTACATGTGACCAAACAACAAATATGTCACTAATAAATGTGAATCAGATGGATTTTTTGTAAAAGGCAAAATCTAAAACCCATGCTTTAATTTTTTTCATAAATAAAAAGACAAAAATTCTAGATATAGGAGACGTTGTCAGAATTCAAATAATATGGTTTTAATGTTGTATGATAAGCAAAGGAAGTTTTAGTAAGGCAGTGTTTAGCTAGTCAAGTTATAAATCCTGATAAATTACAACTATTGACAAATTATATATTTTACATAATTTTTTCTGAAATCTATCATGATGTATAATATACATAAATTAAAAAAAAATTAATAGTTAACAATTGTTTTTATTATATCAAGAACTGAAGGTTCTAGCCAAGTAAAACTTGGAATTTCTTATATTTTTGTTTTGTATAACAAACCAGTAACTCAATTTCGTTAGATACTAATTATTTATTAGTAAATATACATATAGTTATTCTTAGCTAGAAAATAAAATAAAAATAAAAATTTATACTTACTAATTGTCATTTATATATATATATATTGTAACCAAAATCCCCGGAGCCGTCCACCCTGATGGCTCACAAAGGTGGTAACCAACCTTCCATCACCCCTCCAACTACCCATCATCATGCCGTACTTGTTGCGGCACTATAAATTGTAACCGTAAATTGTGTAATCTCAACTACGTAACGTAAGTGCACTAGGAATTACAACCTTGGTCACTGATCAACTCTCATTGCACATTATCAGTTATTAAGAGCTGTATCCAAAAGCATATCATACTATTTATTTTATGCACAAAAGACCACAATCAACATCTGGGGCAATTTACTACAGACAAAATTAATGAATTAACCTAACTTTTATAATTTATTTGATCGCAGCCAGGGTATACCGCGAAGACCTATCATAGTATTATTATAAAACATATTAAACAAATTATAAGTGCAATTTTATCACCCTTAAACCTCAATTTGCGATTTTTATGGTATGCGACCCTATGGCCGACCATGTACAAGATAGCGTAATTTGTGGAACTACATAAGATTATGAAATTTTAAATCATCTATATGATTTCTAAGACAGATGCTAGTCCAGGTAAAGCTTTGCAATTAATAAACATGAATAATTGGGTTCTTTTATAATTTAATATATCATTGAGACCTTATTGTATTGACGAATGAAAATTTAAAAATGTTAGGTAAATATATTTAATCATATCATTATTGAATAAATCTGTTCACAAGTTTAATAATTAATTTGTATTTTATACTAGAATCAACTACGCAAAGCCACAATGATGGAAAAGGTAAATGGGATTTTATTGTACCTTACCAATCATATACTACCAAAGACGAAAAGCATCTTAAGGGTTTCTCAAAAATATTAATAAACTCTTATATCATGTAGACAATAATATGTACTTCAATGTATGCTCCTTAATGTATGCTCCATCCAAAATTTATGATTTCTGATGTTATGAATGACTCATAGCAACGGCACAGTAAGTTTAATTATAAATCAACTTTTATTTACAAACTTTATGAACAATAAATAGTTAATTTCAATATTTTAAATAAAACATAAATAAACAAATAAATAAATAAATGATAGTTCCATTAACTTTCTTCAATACATTTATAGGTATAGTTTTACAAAACCTAATCATACCTTATTCAATCTAATGTAATGAACATTGAGACAATTATTAAATTCAGCATTAACTTATGAAATATTGAACGTCATTTCCAGATTCAATAACTTCCTACTGTAAACTTATAATCATAGAATAAATAATATGATGTCTGTATGATTTAGCTATAATGTAATCATTAATTAAAATGAAAATGTAAACTTACACTCCGGTAGATAATAATTAACCAACAGTTAATTATCATGAAGTACTTGAATAGAATGTCCTGCTACCATTTATCAATCTAACCGATAAATTATGCTTACAAATGAAGAAGATGATTTGGCAGATTAACTAAAATACTTTGCCCAACTTATATCTGTGAAGCAAACATATTCCTGTGGATGTATTCATCTCACGTAGGAATGAAATAATACTAAACTTTTGCGATTTAACACCATTATAAAGTCATACGTATAGTCACACAATTCCCGGATTAACCCGGCAGGAATGTGTGTAAAATACAAAAATGGCAATTAAAATAATCTGGATTACCACCAGCACAGATTACAACCCTTTAACATTCTAAAACAACATTGTAATTTACTTCACATTAAAGTGCAAAATCATCCTCCTCAATTCTTCTGACTATTCAGAATACACTGACACTTAGCACATTGGGTTCTTGCTTAACAATATGTCACAATAACAGGACAACTAATGTACTACTTATCTTGCTTAAAATAAACTTAATATAATATAAATAATATTGGCATGGGATATAAATCTGGAAAGACCACAAAATATCTCATAAAGATTGGTATATCTCATGAATTCATTAAGTACTGTTTAAGTTTCTCCGCAGCGCTATTCTTTTGAATAAATATTTTATTCAACCTTTATTAATTTAAATCTAACAAATATAACTTATGAACTTCATATGCGAGTTCATATAACGATAAAATTAAATAAATGTATTATTCATTAACATATAACATTTAACGTGTGTGTGTGTGATAAAACTAAATGTAAGTTTTATAGTTCAAATACATGAATTTTAGCAATGTGTATCACAAATTGGATTGTATAGCATTTTGTAACTCCTAATGTGATCCGTGGAATCCATGTACAATGTGTAGAATAATAAGTATATGAGGTAATAGCTATAACTAGTTAAATTCCATACATCATTATATCCATTTGATTAGTTATTAAAGCAATATTAGATTAAATTTGCGTGCTCCCAAACATGAAACAATTTTAAAACAGGATACACAATTTAAATGAAAATTTTTTCTAAAGTTATTAATTTTAACTGTTTGCTCTTTCTTAATCGAGCACTTTTTGATACATATTCGTTTTAATCGATAAATTTGACATCGCTGTAAATTGCTTAGTTTTTGGACTACTTTACGGTTTTAACGTCATTTTTTAGAACACAAAATTTTATAATATACTGCCATCTATTGAATTATTTTACAAGTAAAAAATCAATTAATTGATGATTTATGTCAAACAAAAACTAAGCACTGCCTTTTCACATCTTTTCTTGAATCTTATTGGCTGTTGAAATTTTGTAAACAAAAGAAAATGGAAAAGCTCCGCCTTCTCATCATCTTTTCTTGAATCTTATTGGCTGTTAAAATTTTTATATGGCTGCCAAAAATTAAAAATTTACGAACGCTTTTGTTTTATTTTGAAAATGATAAACGAATGTTTTAGAGCATTTTAAAAATATTTTTTGATGAAATACAAATAAAATACAAATTATTTTCATATAATATGTCAAAAATAAATATTATTTTACAAAAATAGTTACGATTTTAGCAAGAATTATTTATTTATTGCAAAGTCGGGAAAAAAAAATCATAACGTGAAATTATGATTGCCGTTTCTTTTCATGTCAACCGTAACAAATATTTTTAAAATTAAAAATCAAAATTTATTTTTGAACAAACTTTCGTTTATTTTTATAATGTGAGAAATTACTAATATACTTTTTAAAAACGAAACTAAAGTGAATATATTTAAAAAAACGGTCAATAACTTTTGAAAAATTGATACATTATTTTGTGCATCGGCTAATTAAAAGCTTTGAGTGATACCACCTGAAATGAACAATTGGACAGTTAAAGGGTTAATCCCTACATCTCTCTATCAAAGTGTTCCAAGTTTATCCTATCCATGAAGTATTTATTTATCCATTGTTAATCAGGAATAACCAATTACAAATTACTTTATTCATTTTAAACGAGATACAATTATAAAATAGCTTTGTTTAATTATTTAAAAATGTTTATGTAAATTTAAAAAATTAACTAGAATTATTACTGGATTATAAAATAATTATCAATAATAATATATTTTATTAGAATTAAAGAAGGAATATTAAAGATTTTGAAATTTAAGCTTTACTTTATTTTAACTTAAACTTTTTTTTTTAAAAAAAAATTTTCATTTTAATAAAACTTCTGTAATTAAAACACTGATTAAATTTTCCAAATTGTATAATAATAAATATTTCAAAAATACAAATTCTTGTATTTAATTCTTTCAAACTGGAAGCTCGACATTTCAAAATGATATTGGAAAACGCTATGGTGATTTGATTCAGTTGGCGAAGACTTGAAAATCTTTAAGTTTTAGTGATCCATCTTAATTAGATAACTAAGTTATTTTATGTTTATAAAATTTTGTGGTAGTCTATTTACTTATTAAGTTTAAATAGCTCAAAATTTTACACCATTTGCTTTATTTCTTTCTTCTTCCCACAAAAGATAAACTAAAATATTCTCCTAGAAATTGCCTCTTTTCTTTTATTACATTGAGAGCTAGTAATTATTGTATTTATTTAATAATTTATTTTAATTGAAAAATGGTTTTATTTTAATTAATAGAAATAATAATTTAAGATTACTTTAAATAAATAAAAAAAAATATTATTTTTAATAATATTTTAAAATTTTAATATGTTGTAAAAATTTTAAAAGTTAAAATTCTGATAGAGTTAGATATGGAATGAAGAAATTGAAAATTATTAAAATAATATCAGAAAGTAATCTGTTCAAGTGAATCAACAACAAATCACCAAGAGAAAAAAGAAATTTTTTATATAAGTTATAATTATATATTTTAAAAATATTTTTATATATATATATATATATATATATATATATATATATATATATATATATATATATATATATATATATATATATATCATACTTATGAATATATGTAATCCAATACTTTGTATTGAAGGTATATCAAATATACACTAGCAGATTATGTTCATTGACTATTTATACTTACATATAAGGTTCTAAAATAGAATAGTAAAATGAGTTATTGATAATGCAGTAATATTATCATTTTTGCCAAATATAAAATTACAATAAATATAATTAAATTAATATTTTCACAGTATATATATATATATATATATATATATATATATATATATATATATATATATATATATATTTATATATATATATATATATATATATATATATATATATATATATATTAAGTTCAGGCCCATATGATTTTTTCAGTTGGAGAGCTGACTTTAAAGACATGTAGATGTCTAAAAGTTTCAGATCTTCTTCTAACAATTAACTTTTAAATAAATGCTTTGCTTGAGTTGGTTTTTTAAATCTAATGTCCCAACTCCTCACTGAAGAGACCCATAGGTCGAAACCAGTCTGGGGATGGGGACAATCCAAGATAAAAATGATTTGAATGTCTTCTCTTGTAGTAGCATTTATCATAAATAAAAAAAAAAGCTTGTTTAGAGCTATTAGCACGCTCTTAATTTTACATATATATATATATACACTAGTAATTGTTTTACATATATTAACCCATATGCATAATGAAGCAGTTTATTTTTTTCTATTTATATCACATAGCTGAGTGCATTTTGAGTAGTGAGCATCATAATCATACTTCTCATGCTATCTGTAGTTGCTGCTGCTATATTTATACTAAAATCTAATTATGTATTCTATGTAAATCCATGCTATGTAAATTAAGTCATTTAAATATTCCATTGGTTTGATAGTTGGATATTGTTTTCCCTTTGTTTATTACACTTCTATGACTGTCAATAAATCCAGCCTTTTCCACTTTTTTTCTGATCATGCCACTTTATATAGGCAAGTTGACTAACAGTGGATCAAATCTATGTCCATATTGTTTCTCATGGTTCCAAAAACAAACTTCTACTCAGGATCATAGCTTTTATGTACAGACAGTCAACTTGATGTATATCAAAAGAGATGACCAAAAATGGAAAGAGAAAGAAGCTTGGCTTGCTGACAACCATAGAAATATAATAAACAAAAAGAAACTAGTATACAGCTATCAAATAAATCAAATATTTAAATGTCTTAATTTACATAGCATGTTTTTATATAGCATGCATAAATAGATCTAGTTCAAAAAATCACCAGCAACTACAGCTAACATGAGAACTATAATTAGACTGCTCACCATTGAAAATGAATTCAACTGTATGATATAAAAGAAAGTACCCACACTCTTATGCACATGATCTATTTTATGAAAAAGAAATACATATTCAAGTAACGAGAAAATTAATACTATATATGTAAATAAATTTTTTATATAACAATTAATCTTTAACTTGGATTAAAGTTTATATCTGTGCTAGAGAAAATCTCTAGTTTAATAAATGATTAGTAATAATCATTACATGTTTATCAAAAAGTTGATAACGTAAAAGTTGGGAGAGGAATAAATTGACACTTGAAAATAAAAATAAGACAATTTGCTCTACATAAATACTCTTCATGTAATAAAGATATATATGAGAGATGATGATCTGGCCCAACTGATGAGCGCTCGTTCAGCATGAAATGCATCTTGGGGGTTATTTGTCTTTTATTGTATTTTTATTTATATGAAATTATTTATGAAATGAGAAAGAATGGAGAAATATAGAAGTTGTTTATCTACTAAAAAAATTCGACTATTTATTAATTAACTATTAAAAAAAAACATTATTCAATAATTTTATTAATGAAAAAGCTATCTCTAAATAACAGAATTTATTTATGGGACTTATTAAAAATATTAGAATTTACATTATTTAATAAATATATACTAAAATAAATTAAAAATAAACATTAAGATATATATACTACATATGATAAAATAGATTTTAAAAATATAATTGAGTTTAAAATAAAATTAACTGATTTTCAAAACAATTACAAAATTAAAAGTTTATCAAAATTAAAATTGCATACATATAATATAGACTTATTTTTTAAAGTGGAAAAGTATATCAATATATTAAATATTTTATAATAATAGGAGGAAGACATATCTGCAATGTAATAAAATATAAACAAATAAGAATAAATAAAGTTTAAAAAAATTACTCTATTATAGAATTAATCAGAATTTTCAACAAAACAAATTTTGAATGTCAAAATATCTATTTATTAAATATAACATTTCTTATACATTAATATTTTTTAATGCAAAGCAAACTTAATGTAACAAATAATAAAGTAGTTCAACATTTTAGTAAACAAAAATATTTAAAATTTAATTAAATTCCTAAAATTAGGAGATACAAATTTATTGTAAAAATAATAAAATTTTGAATTGCAAATTTTTCATTTTTTTTAAAATCTAAGACAAAATACAATTTCACAAATAAATCACAAAATTTATGTCTGTTTAAAAAACCTTGAAATTTCTAATTTCTTTTATTATAATTATTGAAAACAGAAAGTATAATGCACTTACTGTTTCTCAATATCTTTCTACTTTTGTCACTCTTTTGCAAAAAAAAAAAAAGAGTTATTTGGACACTAAGTTTTGAATTAATTTTACTGGTGTCAGTTTATATTTTATGCATTGTTGCTCCCTTATTAAGATATCAAACATTAGATGAGTTGCAATTGTTTAGCCAAATCTGTTAGATATGTTTCAATTGCTACTGTTTAATTTCATTATATTTAGAATATAGATAGATAATATATTTTAACAAATTGAGTTATACAAATGCTTTTTTAATGATTTAGTTATAAAAATTATAATCCTTAGCACATTTTGCTGTGTTCTTTGTAAATTTCACTCTCAATATATCTAATTTTTTTTCAAATTAATATCTTTATGATATTTTTTAATTTACTGCAGCTTTATAGATATAGATTTTTTGAATATATATATATTCTATTTTTTAATTTCCATATTAGCAAGCAACAGATAATAAAATATTATTTATTAATTTATTTGCTCAAATATCTAATACGTTGCTTTAAAATTTCTTATTTTAAAATTGTAGTTGTGTTAATATAAAAACTTAATGGTTTGATTTTGCTAGGAAGTAAAGGTGACTGGTGATTTGCTATCAACAAATACTGAAAATTCTGAAAAGATTTTGTTGCCCTTAAGCAATAGAATAAAAATAGGTTAGCACCAAGCATTATTAGCATTGTAACCATTAGAAAAGAATATTGAACTTTTCTGATAATGTAATGATCAATGGTTTTTTTTTTAAAAAAAGGATATTCAATTAACGTTTTCATATAATCATTAATACGCTCAGATTTTATTTTGACGAGGTTTCATTGAACAAATATTTTTTTTTCAATTTTTTATTAAAAATTAATAAGCAAATGGAGCACAACCAAGGTGGCCACAATTATTGATTTGTTTAAAAGTTGAAAATATTTACATATAAACACACATGTAAGGTTTTTCACAATCAAATATTTGGATTTACTCATAAAATGTTATGACACAAAATAAATTTTGCTATAAAAGGGATTTATGAGGTAAGTGTTAGAGTCAGATAAATTATATTGTAGAAACTGATCATGTAAATGAACTATAATATTTTATATAGGCATAATTTCCAAAAGCAAAAAGGAGATTCAAATAATTAGATTGACTTTTGTTTTTGAGTAATATATTGTTTTTTTATATAAAATTATTAATCAATATTAATTGACACAATTTGGTGAATTTAACTTAAAAAAAGATAATAAAAAATAAATTTTGCTTGCCTTTATTCAAAATTTTTATTCAATTTTACATATATACACAGCAATATATATATATATATATTAGAGGATTTTTATGGATCTTATAGATGTTAATAATAAAACAATAATGAAAAGTATTATGTATTTGCTTAGATGAACTTTAGCGATAATGTATAGTGAGTCGAGTTAAAGTACTGTTATTAGATGGCATGTTTTAATTTTTTAGTTACTAGTTTTAATTGTTATTTGACTAATTTACCCCTTTTGATGTCAACATCAACTTCTAAAACCCTTGTCTAATTTTTGTATTGGTCCATTACTTAAATCTGAGGACAATTATTCGTCAGTTTCCTTTCCCTTTGGTTTCTATTGATAAAATATTAATGTAAAATACACAGAATTGTTTCAATTCAGCTTCTAAAAATGGAATAATTTTAGATTCAAATTAGTTAAATGTAATGAAAAATTAAAAATAAGGTTAATAACTGAAGAAAAATGTTTAAAAAATAGCCAGTGCTAAAACAAAAGAATTATATTTCAACCAAACTATGCGAACGCCAGTGTCTCATTATTCAGTTCTGTAGCAGTCAACCTTATTCATTTGCCTTGAAGTGCAGTTACTTTCCCAAACTAATTTTCCTTGTAAAATTTAAAATTTTTATGAAGAAAACGTTTTATTTCAATAAAGTAATATAAAATATTAGTTATGAATGTAAAAAATTAAGATAAATATGTTTATTTACATTCAAAATCAATTCATCATCATCATCAACCATTTTCAATCCACTGGAGGATGAAGGTCTCTCCAAGTTCAATCCATCTTCTCCAATCTTTAGCTTCTCTTCTACACATTACCCCTGCACACTTTATTTCATCTATCCATCTCACATGTGGTCTCTTTCTGGGTCTTTTACAATCTCATGGAATCCAGTTTAAGATTTTAATTGTCCATCTACTAACATCTCTTCTAGCAATATGTCCAGCCCAACTCCACTTCAATCTTTTTTTTCAATGAGGTCAGTAACACCTGTTTGTTCTCTTACCCATGCATTGCATTTTCGATCTCTTCTTGTTACTCCCAACATGCATCTCTCCATACTTCTCTAAGTGGTCTGAAGTCTCTGTATTGCTCTTCTATTAAGTGGCCAAGTCTCAGATCTAAAAACTGGTAAAACACATTTGTTAAAAACCTTCCTTTTCAAACACATAGGCTTATTTTCTTTTAGTATCAAGTTGTTTTTGCCAAAAGCACTCCAACCAAGTTTAATTCTATGATTAACTTCCTCCATTATGTTTCCATCTGTATTAATAAGCTGACCAAGGTATTTGCAACTGTTAACTTTTTCTAGTTCATTATAATCAATCTTTATTTTCATATTTTGAGCAAATCGATTAAACATTACTTTAGTCTTTTTAACATTTATCTTTAGTCCTACTTTCATCTGATAACTTCTGCAATTTCCTGCAGCTCTGAAGCAATATTTGCAAAAACAACTACATCATCTACAAATATAAATGACTTAAATAATCTCTATTTACTTTCACTCCTTTAGTTTCCCATTTTAATCCACAAAATACTTATTGCAGCACTGCTGTAAAAAGTTTTGGAGATATTGAGTCACATTGTCTTATACCCTTCTCAATGTCTACTTTCCTAGTAACATTATGGAATCTAATTGTTGCTGCTACATTTTTATAAATATTCTTAAAAATATGACAATATCCTGGATCTATACCCTGATGATCCAATGCTTTAATCACTGAAGAAATGTTTATAGAATCAAATGCCTTTTCATAATCTACAAATCCAAAACGTAATGATAATTCTATTCATTTGTCCTTTCTATAACTTCTTACAGTACCAGGATATGATCTACTTTACTAAAACCCCTTTTAAAACCAGCTTGTTCTCTTGGTTTCTGGAAGTTCAATGTTCTCTGTAGATGAGTTGTAGTTATATTGGTAAAAACTTTGTATAAAACTGATTAAAGGCTGATAGGTCTGTAATTTCTAATATCTTCTTTATCACCTTTTTAAAATATTAATATTATTACTGCATTATTCTAATCATCTGGTACATCTTTATCATTTAGACATTAGGTATATAACTTTGCTAAAAAATTTTCTATTTTTTCACCTGCTTCTTTTAATATATCAATCATTACCTGGATTTTTTCTTTTCTTCATACATTTAATTGCATGTCTCACTTTTTAATTTAAAATTCTAGGAAATTTGTAAAATGTAATTGATATAGGAGGTACTTGTTCTTTATTACTATATAAATCTTGATAAAAGTGTTCTACCCATGTCAAGATGTCATCTCTTTTTTTAGTAACAATTCCATCTTTTTTTCTTACTGCAGATATAAATTTCCTACCAATACCAAAATGTTGTTTTACATTCTTGAGACTTTTATTTTCTTCTACAGCTTTCCTTGCTAGTTCACAGTTATACTTTCTTATATTATTTTCAACTCCTTTCTGCACCATTTACAAAATTTGAGATATTCAATCATTTTTAATGCATCATTTTTGTATATCTTTATATTCCTCTTTTTCTTCATAAATTCTCTTGTCTCAATAGAAATTTTATTGGTCAATTGCTGCTTTTTTTTTACCAGCTATCTTTCTTGCAATTTTTAAAAGTGTATCAGTTATTTTCATATTAATTTCATTTAAATCTGAATCATGTTCAAAATCAATTAATACTTGAAACCAATTTGTAAGTTGTAATTTAAATTCATTAGAATGTTTCTGAAGATTAAGAATATCAACTGTAAATATTGTTTTTCTTAATAATTTTTGTCTCTCTAGTTTTGCATTAACATATATCTTATGCCTTACTAAATGATGATCATTTCCTGTGTTAAATTTATTACGAACATTACAATCTTGGAATATATATTTTCTGTTGGTCAAAATATAATCCAATTCTGCTGTACCTTCGTTTGGATGCTTTCATGTCCATTTTCTTTTAACATTTTTCTAAAAAAAAAAAATTCATAATATAAAGTTTTCTTTTTCTGCAAACTCCACAAGTCACATAACCAAAATTACCTACAACACTTTTTATTTGTTTACCAATTCTAGCATTAACATCTACCATAACAAATTCAAAATGTTGTTTACTCTGATCAAAAGCCTTTTGTACATTTTATAAAACTCTTCTACTATTTCATCACTATGAGAACTTGTTGGGGCATAAACCTGAATTATCTGCATTTGGTATCTGCTATTAAGTTGTATAACTAATCTTGCCACTCTGTTCGATATACCATCAATCTCCACAATGTTGTTCTTTCACTTTTTATTTATAATGATTCCTACTCCAATTGTATTTCCAATATCTGTGCCTTTATAATAGAGTACATGTCCACTTTTTAAATCAATTGTCTCTTCACCTTTTCTTCTAACTTCACAAAGTCCAATAATGTCCCATTTAATATAAGACAGTTCTTCCTCTAATTCCTGCAATTTTCCATCACTTGAAAATGATCTGCAGTTATAAGTACCTAAATAAAAAGTCATCATCAAATGGCAGCCTGGGTCCACAATCAGGGGATTCTTAGCACTCTCCACCTTCAGTCACTAACTTCTGCCTTGGTTGGTGGGTGACTTTACAGCCTCTTGGTAATAGGGGCCATGATTTATTTTTGGCTGTCATAGTAGTATATGTGTATTGGAAAAATATTTATTATTTACACATACATTCATTCTGCCTTTTCAGGCAACTGAGAAGAAAGACCATGGTGTTTCTTGATATTAAACTCAGAGGTAAAAAGCCAATAAACTCACCATGCTGGCTAATGTATGTTGGTAAGAAGCATATTCATGTTCATATACTATATGAATTAACAGATAGTAACAACAGCTGCAATGACAAGAATGTATGCAGTGGGCATTAGGAATTTGCCCTGCTTGGTTCCTTTAATGCCTCCAAGAGGAATCAAATGGTCTTTTTTCAGTTAATAGCAAACTCTTTTCTGCAGCCCAAAATATAGTCATGTAAAACATTTTGTTTTTATTTCTGAGATTGTCATTTAGAAAAAAATTAAGATAAATATATTTATTTACATTCAAAATCAATTACAAATATGTAAAACATTTTGTTTTGATTTTTGACTTTGTCATTTAGAAATGCCTGTGGCACAATTTCCAGAGTTGGCAGCCATTGAACCAGAGAAAAAAGGCTGGCCTGCACTCTAATATGCAGCAATGAAAATTGATTTTTTTCCAAAATATATTGCCATATGCAGATTTTTTTAGAACTAAAATTTTAAAATTCAAAGTTCCTATAAAATAAGCCTAAAATGAAGAAAATGTGACCAAAATTGGTGCAAACTATGCCCACAAACCATAAATAACATGAATGACAATTAAAACAGGGTGAGATCTAACAGCATTTAACAGCAGAGTGATTAATAATAATAGAAATTTATGTAGGCAAATATATGGAAATTCTTGTTCTATTTTTATTATTTACAACCATCATATATGGTGGATGTTAACTTTAAACTCATACTCATTTGCAATCAGTAAACAAACATATGCTATTGTGTTTATTATTTAAAGAGCATGATGTATTTTTATATGGCATAGTTTAAATTTAAAGCACAAAAAATTAATACATTGCAAATATTAGTATTTATATTTTTCAGGAAATAAATACACCTATAATATACTGCAAAAATTATAACATTGTTGATGCATCAAAAAGTCTAAAAGTTTAGCATATAACTCACTGACAACTAAAACTTTACTAATGTTACTTAATCAGGTCTAAATTTGATTTGAGATTCTTTGATAATCACTAGTCAGCTAGTCTATTAATTAACAGAGTTCACCATTTTCTTTTTAAATTTTTACACTACAATTACATATTATTGTCCTATCAACATTATTAGTGTTGTTTTTGTAATTTATTATGCACATAAAAAATAAAACAATTTTTAAATAGCCAATTGCAAATTAAATGCATTACCAAGCATTTTTTGTCAAACAGCAATAATAACAAAGGGATCAGTACTATAAGTTTATTTATTATCTGGTGACAAAAATGGATGATTTTTTTAATAATACATAAAGATTCATTTATAAATTAAAGTTGCTTGAAAGCTACATTGAATATATGAAAGAAAAATTCTAAATCTATTTAAAAATTTAAAATGTTTTAAGCTGCAACCAGTTTGAGTTTGAATCCTGATTATAGACGTGTCAACGAACTAATTACCATCATATCATGATGCTTTTTTGTATTATATATGTGCATGTGTATACAGATGTTAAAAAGCATTTTTTTTAAAAAAATGTATCCGTTTTGTCTAGGGACTATTGTCTAAATATAAGTTTAGCTATTTTAATTATAAAAATAATAGACGGTTTTTTATGAATTAAAAAAAAAGATTAGTTTTATTATTCAGTAATAGCTTTTATATATTTTTTACTTCCACTTCTATACATTCCATTAAAAATGTTTATCTTTGCTGTTTTCCTAGTATTTCATTTTCAAATACTTTATTTGGGTATGTTTCAGATGTTTAAAGACCCCCCCCCCTCAGTTAATCTTGCTGTTTTTAAGGCAAATATTTTTCTTTATATAGTATTATTTTTTGAATCACTTATTACCACTTATACTCTATTCAACCTAATTCTATAGAATTATTTAACGTTTTTGTTTTTATTTAAAGATAACTTAATTTATTGTTTATTGGATTTTGTTTAATCATTTGTAATATTTAATTGTTCTTTTTAAAGCTCGTTTTCTAGTAAAGACTTTGAGCAAATAAACAAATTATATTTGTTATACAATTATATTTTATACCGTAATGTAGCCTATTTTATGGATTTTATTATCACTATTACATTGCAAATATTAATTTTCAGTTTTTGAAGTAAAGCTATTTGATCAGTTGTGCCTTTCTTCATTCAAACATTAATTGCATTTTATTTCTAGTAGTAACTTTAAAAAAATTATTGAGTGCTGGTTCAGCATGAAATACGTTTATTGGAGATCATTTGTCATTTTCGCATGTATGTAGTCATGTGTATCGGTTATATTAGATAGAGTGAATGACAGAAAAGAGTTGGAAAGTCTGAGTTCAAATCCCCTTTAATTGCATCTACTTTAAATATATATACTATACTTGTATTTAATATAAAACATATAATGATATAATTATTATCGATGCTTTTAACATTGTAATATATCGCAGCATTTTTAATATTCTAAAAGCAAAACTTTTACTATGTACTTTTAGTTTTTCACTTATTTTACATTTTTCTATCACTTTTCACAAACAGAAGTGTGTGATTTTAATTCTTTTGTTTATATATTACTTTCTAAACAGAACATGTCCTAAAGTAATGAATCAGCATGATCATAATTGTAGTACATCTTTATAATTTAAATATTTTTTTGTATTTAAACTAAAATTATAGCATATTAAAAGATATTTATAATTTATATTATTTAAAAGTATATTTGAATTATTATTGATGAGATATAAGTTAATTTAAATTAAAATTTAACACGTGGGAAAATAAGTGTCTAAAAAGGTTATAGAAAATAGAATATATGACATATATATAATATTGATCATATAGGAGTAGAGAAGTTGAAAGATTTAAAAAATAAATAAATCTACTTTTATATCTGCATTCATGAATTTTTTTTTCCAAAAAATTCTTATTACTATATATATATATATATATATATATATATATATATATATATATATATATATATATATATATATATATATACACGGATGAACCCGCAAAATATGTCGTGTGTATATATATAAGTAGCAACTTTTCATAAATTGGTGTAACCTTTCCACTTCTAAAGAAAAAAAAAGAAAAGAAAGAAAATACTGCTGTAAAAATAAGTTTTGCAGTGATTATTCACTAATCTACTAGCCACAATACATTTACATATAAAACATTCTGTTATATTTTTGCATTTATTTGATTTTTGGAGATATTTCTTTTTGAAGTAATTAATGTCTAATTGTCACCTTTCATTATATTCTATTCTTTGTCACATTTTCTCAGTGGAAACAGTCAACATTACATTTCTTTAAAAGGTCTTTCAAAAAATTCTTATAATGTAGATAGGATGTACTTTTCTCAGAAGAATTTTGCTTAAGTTTAACATAAAACACTCTTTTAGGAGGTCACACATTGTTCATATGTTTTATATATCCAAATTCTACTGAATATGTAATTTTACAATAATAACTTTATAGTCTCACATCTGGAAAATTGGAAGTATAAATGGAGTAGGATTCTTTATAAATAAAAAATAGAACAATTTTGTGGAGATTGTTGGTGTATTAGAAAGAGTGGCAAGATTAGTTATTCAACTTAATAGTACATATCCAATGCAAATACCAAATGCAAATATTTCAGGTTTATGCACCAACAAGTTCTGATAATGATGAAGTAGTAGAAGATTTTTATATGGATGTACAAAAAGCTTTTGATCAGACTAAACAACATTTTAAAATTGTTATGGGAAATTTAATGCTAGATTTGGTAAACAAATGGAGGATGAAAATGATGTAAGGTAAGTTTGGTTATTATAATATAAATAAGAGAGTACATAGACTTGTGGAGTTTACAGAAAATAAAAAACTTTATATTATGAATTCTTTTTTTGAGAAAAATGTTAAAAAGAAATGGACGTGGAAGCATCCAAATGAAGGTACAGCAGAATTGGATTATATTTTGACTAACAGAAAACATACATTTCAAGATTGTAATGACCTTAATAAGTTCAACACAGGAAATTATCATCAATTAGTAACATGTAAGATGAGTCTTAATGTAAAACTAGAGAGAAAAACTTATTAAGAAAACCAATATTTACAGTTGATATTTCTAATTTTCACAATCATTCTAATGAATTTAAATTAGAACTTGCAAATCATTTTTAAATATTAGTTGATTTTGAACAGGATTAATATTGTTTCAATGTAATTAATAGAAAAATAACTGATACACATTTAAAAACAGCAACAAAGGTAGCTGGTAGAAAAAAGAAGCAATTGACCAATAAAATTGTACGAGACTAGAGAATTTATGAAAAAAGAAAGGAATATGAAGATATATAAAATGATGCATTAAAAAGGATAGATTATCTTGAATTTTGTAAAATGGTGTGAAAAAGAGTTGATAATGATATAAAAAATATAATTGTGAACTAGCAAGAGAAATTATAGAAAAAATAAAAGTCTAAAGAAATGTAAAACAACATTTCGGTATTGATAGGAAACATATCTGCCATAAGAAAAAAGATGGAACTATTACTTAAAAAAGAGATGATATTCTGAAATGGGTAGAAGAGTTCTATTAAGAATTATATAATAAAAAAAACAAACAAGTACCTTCTGTATCCATTTATCTTCTGAATTTCCCAGAAATTTAAATGAAGAAGTGAGACATGCAATTAAATTTATCAAGAAAGGAATAGGTCCAAGTGACGATGAAATTATAATCAATATATTATAAAGAAGCAGGTGTAGAAATAGAAAAAGTTTTGGCAATGTTATATACCATATCATAAAGATGTACCAGATGATGGGAAGAATGCAATTATAATATTTAAAAAGGTTACAAGGAAAATATTAGACAGATCTATCAGTCTTTGCTGAATTTTATACAAAATTTTTATCAAGGTAATTACAACTTGTGTACAGAGAACATTGGATTTCGACCAACCAAAAAAACAAGCTGGATTTAAAAGTGGTTTTAATATAGTAAATCATTTTCAAGTATTGAAAGAAGTTGTAGAAAGAACTAATGAATAAGAGTTACCATTATGTTTTGGATTTGTAGATTATGAAAAGACCTTTGATTCTATAAGCATTTTTTTAGTGATTAAAGTATTGGATCATCAAGGTATAGACCCAGGATATTGTCATATTCTAAAGAATACTTTTTAAAATGCAACAAAAACAATTATAGGAAGATCAAATTGAGAAGGGTGTAAGACAGAGTGACCCCATATCTCCAAAAGATTTTACAGCAGTTCTTCAAGAAGTATTTTGTGAATTAAAATGGGAAGCTGAAGATATAAAAGTAAACAGTCATTATTTAAGATATTTAGGATTTTGCAGATGTAGTTGTTTTTTTAAATATTACTTCAGAGCTTCAGGAAATGTTGCATGAGTTATCAAAAGAAAATATGAAAGTAGGACTAAAGGTGAATGTTAAAAGTGGATTTTCTCAAAAGTTGAAAATAAAGATTGGTTATCATGAGTTAGAAGAAGTTGACAACTACATATATCTTGGTCTGAGAATTACAACAGATGGAAATATAATGGATGGAGTTGATTATAGAATTAAACTTGGTGAGGGCTTTTAGTAGAAATAACTTAATATAAAAGAAAATATGCCTATGTGTTTGAAAAGGAAGGTTTTGAATAAATAAGTTTTACCAGTTTTTACTTATGGTCTGAGACTTGGAAACATTATAGAAGAGCAATGCTGAGACTTTAGAATGACTCAAAGACATATGAAGAGATGCATTTTAGAGTAACAAGAAGATATTGAAAACACAATGCACCAGTAAGTGAACAAACAGGTAATACTGACTTTGTTCAAAGAATTAAAAGATTGAAATGGAGTAAAGTTGGACATATTTCTAGAAAAGATAATAATAGATGGACATCTGAAAAATTAAACTGAATTTCAAGAGATGGTAAAAGACTCAGAAAGAAACCACATGTGAGATGGATAAAATAAAGTGTGCAGAGATGATGTAGAGAAGAGAGGTTAGATATCAAGAAGTTGAATTGAACTTGGAGAGAGCTTCATCCTGAAGTAGATTAATAATTATTATTGATGATGATGATAATATTATTCTAAAAAATATTTATAAAAATGCAACAGGAGCAATTAAAGTACATCATGATTTTAAAAAGACTAAGATTGAGAAGGGTGTACAACAAGGTGATGCCATTTATGCAAAACATTTTTCATCAGTTTTGCAAGAAGTATTTTGTGGATTAAAATGGGAAACTAAGGGAATAAAAATAAATGGAGATTATTTTACTCTTTAAGATTTTGCAGATGAAGTAGTTGTTTTTGAAAATAATGTTGGAGAATTTCAGGAAGTAAAATAGTAGGACTAAAGGTAAACATTAAAAGGACTTAAGTAATGGTCAATAGATTTATACAAAAAATGAAAGCTAGAAAAAGTTAACAACTACAAATACCTTGGCCTAATTATTACTATAAATGGAAACATGATGGATGAAATTAATTATAGAATTAAACTTGGTTGGAATGATTTTGGTAAAAATAATATAATATTAAAAGGAAATATGCCTATGTGTGTTTGAAAAAAATGGTTCTTAATAAATTTGTCTTAACAGTTCTTATGTAAGGATCTGGGATTTAAATCCTTAACCAAAGAGCAGTACAGAGACTTCAGTTCACTAAACAAAATATGAAGAGATGAATGTTAGGAGTAGGAAGAAGATATGAAAATCAAATACATAAATGAGAGAACAACCAGGTGTTACTGTCATCATTGAAAAGATTAAGAGTTGAAGAGGAGTTAGGGCATTTTGCTAGAAAAGATTATTGAAATCTTAAATTGAATTTTAAGAGTTTGTGAAAGATCTAGAATAAGACAATATGTGAGTTTAATGAATGAAATAAAGTATGCTGGTGTGATATGGAAAAGAGAGGTGAGCAATTGGAGAAAATGGACTGATCTCAGGAAGGACCCCATCCTACAGTTGAGAAATAATCATTAAAAATAATGATGATTATATATATTATTATAAAATTTGCAATTAGAAAGATATTCATGGATTAATTACAATATAGACAAAGAAATATGTGGAGTTACTTCCATGTAATAATTATCAATTTTAACTGACAATTCTTAATCTAAACTAATTTATTCTAATAGCTCACAAGAGCTTTTTGTCATGAATTCACTTAGAAACAAAAAATTAAGTCATGAATTAATCTCATTTATTTCTTTGTTTATATATATCATAATCATCATCATAATTTTTAACCATTATCAACTCACTGCAGGATGAAAGTTTTTCCAAGTTCAATCTATCTTTTCCAATCTCTAGCTTCTCTTCTTGACATTATCTCAGCACATTTCCTTATTTCTTCCACCTGCCTAACATGTGATCTCTTTCTAGGTTTTTTACAATCCCTAAGAATTCAGTTTAAGATTTCAACTTTTTATTTATTATAATCTTTTCTAGCAATATATCCAGTGCAATTCCACTTCACTTTCTTAATTCTTTCAACATTTTCAGTAACACCTGTGTTCTCTTATCCAGGTATTTTATTTTCAATCCCTTTATGTTATCCTAACATGCATATATCTATATTTCTTTCAGTGGTCTGAAGTCTTGGTATTGCTTTCTGTGTTAAGTGTTGAAATCTCAGATTCAACAAAAAAAACTAATCATAGAATTAAATTTTGTTGGAGTGCTTTTCAAAACCTTTTTTTTAAAACACTTAAACATTTTTCCTTTTAATATTAAGCTATTTCTACCAAAAGCACTCCAACAAAATTTAATTCTATGATTAATTTTATCCATTATGTCTTTATATGTAGTAATAATATGACCAAGATATTTATAATTGCTAACTTCATTTAACTCATTATTATTAATTTTTATTTTCATTTTTTGAAAAACTCCATTGAATATTACTTTAGTCTTTTTAACATTTATCTATAGTCCTAGTTTTTTCTTTTATCTGATAACTCTTCCAACATTTTCTGAAGCTCTGAAGCATTATTTGCAAAAACAATTATGCCATCTGCAAAATCTAGTTGATTTAAATAATCTCTATTTATTTGTATTCGTTTAGCAATATCTTGGCTGCCACCAGTCAGGAAGTCAATCATTTTCTTAACAATAGGAACAGTAAATGATTGTAGATAAAGCAACAGGAATTTTGGAAGTATATTCAGGCCAGGATGTATTCAGTCAAGGAAATATTTAGTCTCTAATAAAATTCTGGCTTCAGTGATTTTATGCCCCCAGATACAAAAGTTTTGAGAGTGTGAAAGGCCATGTGGCTGGAACTTGTTGGCATAAAACTCCCAAATCCTGGCAAGCATGAAATAATCCAAGTAGACATTTCCCTGCACTTCAATTGACATCAGGGCCTTAGAGATTTAACCAGAACTAAGGGCCCACCTAAGATAGCCCTGGTTCAGCAATATTGATGATGTAGGTATTGACAGTCCCTCTTAATCGAGAGGTACTCAGCAATGGCCCTTTCTATAGATTGGTACTTTGACTTCAAAACACTGTGCTTGGAATGTTTTGACCATATGACAGATTTTTTTAGTTCATATGCAGTAGAGTTCAGCTTGCCAATCTGACAGATAGGACCCTTAGATTTAACAGTATAACAATTTAACTTGGTTAGGGTCTTTGTAAAAATCTTTCAAGCTTCTGCCACGAAAAGGATTAATAGTTTTTCTCTGTGGAAAATAATGTAAGCTCCAAAACCCATTAGATTGTGACATTGGTCTTTGTCAGCATGTGCATTGTCTGTGGCATTTTTATCACTGGTTGTATGGTATTTCTAGGAATGATTTTTACTTCCAGCATGTAATAGTTGTAAAATGTTATGGGCCATAGGTACACTTTCATTATTGAAGATAGTGAGGTCAATCAGGAATTGAGATGATTTAGTGTAAAATGAAAATGCATCATCAGCAAAGAAATATTTCCCACTATTCAAAGGCTGATTTATACATGGGATGTACTTTGATTGAAATGATTGATACATGTGGTTAAAATCTTCAATAATTGTAGTGTCAAATGGGTTTGTTCTAAGCATAAAATTAATCGAATTAATCACTCTGGCAACAATATCTAATGATTTAGCCAGATACATGTTTACCAGATTAAAAAAACAGCCATGATATTAAATAATTGCAATAAAGCAGTTTGAATCAATAAACAAAATTTTAAATAATATGATTAACAAATTTTTGTTGATAATGATCACCACCTTTCCCGAGGCTGCATATGAGAAGGAGTAGTGAAAGTATCTGAAACTATGCATCATGTTTATTATATGGGAGAGTCTAACTGCAAATGCACTTTCATCTCACTGAGACACAAAATATCCAGAGCCTGATGATGAAATCAGTGTGACAAAGCATATGCTCTGCCATGGGAAATTCCAGCCTCGGATGTTAACCATTGTAATGCTAACCATTATTAACTTTATTTCAAGTTCCTACATACAGGGAAAGTTATTTCCACATGACCAAGGTCACCAGAGATCAGATCACTCCCATCACTGGAAGCATCTGCCTCTGGAACTGAACCAGATTCAACTTTAACAAGGGTAGAAGTAGAACTGAACTCATCTAATTGCACAACTGTATCAAAATTATAACATCCCACAGGAAAGACAGAAATCAGCAGTTCAAGGGTATCCTCTACAATAAAGTCAAGCAGGGATTCAGAAAGATCCAGCAAGTCATGCCTAAAGTTTTTACCCCCTGAAGAAAAGATAACACCAGGTCAAGAATATCTTCTGTAAACATACCATCCTCTGTAGTGGAGAAGTTAGTCTGAGAGAATCTAGACTTAGACTTCATGGATCTATTTTTGCACTTATGGGATGTGTGAATACATGAGATGGAATTAATGATATCTGCTTCACCATTTGAAGTCTTAGGGCTGCCATCAACTCCAATTTTCACAAGGTCATCAGGCATCTGCTCCACAGGAAAGCCTATAATTTGGTTGGATGTTTGAAACTTCTCATAGTTGATCTTATCTTTTAAGGGCCTATGAAACTGAAATTGAGGACTTAGAGAGCTGGAAAACTGATCATTATAATGCAGGCCTTCATGAGGTGTGGATGTTCCCCCAGACACCATAATCAGGATGACTTTAAGGATGGCACACTTTAAAAACTACATTTATGTCATTTTCTCCTTACCAGCCACATTGAACATACAAGCAATCTGGGCATCAATTCATGGTGTGTCCCCTTTGAGAGCCATGAAAACACTGTGGAGGCAGCTCTTGCAAAATAATTATGATGGGGCATTCATTAAATTGAATGAGTGCCAGGATAGATAAGGGAGATACATTTTTTCCAAGCACAATCCTGAAAGTGGCTGTATTAGTAAAAACCTCAAAATCCACATTATATAATGGTGTATAACCAAAGAGGCAAGAATTTTTTGTAGCTCAGTTTTTCCAAGGTTTATCCCACAATTATGGACTATATTGTCAATGAATGTGGGATGATTAAGGTCTGCCAAGTCTAAGTAGCAGCCTTCAATGGATTTATGGTTGTTTCGAAATGCTTCTTTTGCAATCATGTTTTTTAATTGCACCATCACATAATTGGTCATTTGGGTAAAACAATATACATATGGCAATAGGCCATGAGCCTTCAACAACTGAAATAAGGCTTATAATTGGAATTTAATATTTTCAGGTTATTATCAGTGATTGATAAGATGACAGCATTCAGATCCTTATATATCAAGAAGGATATCGTAAGAAGAGTGGGTATTGATTGATTAAAACTTTCACTAATAAAACCATGTTGAGATATGTCACATAGGGAAGATTCATTAACTACTGGTGGACAATCATCAATGATATCTTCCATGAAGTTTACATTGTCCTTACCAAGAGTTTGTATAAGTTTATTGTAATCCTCCATATGGGAATTTACTTTACTCTTGCTTCTATCAGTAGATAAAGCTGATCCTGAAGGTTTTAAGTTGTCTGCAGCTTTATCAGCATAAGAAATGGTTATTAAATCATTATTACAAGTCTTAGGGTTAGAGTAAGCCACTTTGCAATTTGTCTTGGCCATGTTAGCCAAATGAGCAGACACTAGGTTTGGGCTTGGCACTGGAAATTCTTCATATTTATTGTTATAATAGCTCTGTGAAATTGGCAGACTAATATTAGAATCATCATTAAGATTGTTAACTGCAGTACAGTACTCATTAGAACTCCTGAAATCAAATGTATGAGACCTTTGCTCTGTAGAAAACTGCAGGTTGTTCTGCAGGCATGTCAAGGTTCCAGATTTATCAGAAAAAGTTTGGTGGGCATAAGTCAACTTGTCTCCAAATGATGAAGGTTCCACTCCAGACTGGTAAGTTATAGTTCCAGATTTTCTAAGCAGACCCATGTCATCTATCCTGATGTTAATACACTTTGGGTCATTGAATTTTGAGTCAAGAATGGTTCCATTAAATTTTGCACTATTATTTAAAGATTTTGGTATTTCCAATGATGCAACTAATGCATCGGTTTTTGGGTCATAATTTTTTTCTGGGGCATAATAAAATTCTGGTTCTTTTGTAGAATCATAGATACCATTGGAATATATATTATTCAAATTAAACATTCAGTTCACATGCAGAATTGAGTCCACTTTCGACTCATGCAATGTTTTGCTGCATTTTGGCACTTCAGGCAAAACATTTTTATATCATAACTCTAAATTTTCATGCATTTTGAATTAGAACTTTTTGCCACAAGTAATTTGCTAGGTTTCTTCATATTTGTAGACTTTAGACTAGACTCAAGCCTATTAGTATCATATTTAAGTTTAGAAACATGTTTAAATAAGCAAATAGTTTATACTTTGTGGCTAATTATGAATCAAAAAATATATAAAATGCGCTAACACGCACAAGCACACAAAGCTAAAAACAAATAAAGCAAATATATATTATTTTAATATCTATTCATTAAATGGCTAAGCGCTTTCAAGGTTCAAGCCCTCATAATCATAGCCGTATTACAAAATATAATAAATTGACTTGGAGTGATGCAAATTTATGCAAATGAAATAATTATGCATTCCATTTCTTGGATATTTTGTAGCAAGAGTCTTTTCTATTGATGGCATCACCATCTCTAGATATAAAGAAAGCTTCTTTTATCTTTCTTTTTAGATCATGCCGCTCTCTGCATACCACCACTGGATTTCCCGGTTGACAATCATGCCCAGCTGAAGCACGGTGCTGCACAAAAACTGAACTATGAGTAGTGTCCAACAATGCTTTATTATAAGAATAAGTGTGTTGCGATAGCCTAGTGGAGAGAGAGGCCCTAGTCTCACCATAATATGATGATCTACAAAATCTTTCAGGGCAGGCAATATTATAGACCACTTGAGGTGTCAGTGAGGGTGGGAGGCAGTCTTTGGTATTATTAATTAATTTGTTAGAGTTAGGAGGTGTGTGAAAACATAACTGATATTTATTATTGAAAATATTATTTATGCATACTTGGCAGGTAAGGGAGTAGGAGTCTTTGCTTGTCAATGTTAGGGACTTTATCATTTATTTTAGCAAAAAACTGTTTTATCCTCCTGTCAATTACATTCACATCAAAAACAACTTTTAACATGTTTAAAGTTGTTTTCTCTTCATTTGGAAATTATGTTAACTTATGTTTTTCTGTTAATATCTCTTAAAATACTCGAGAGTTGACTTTTTGGACTTTTTTAAAGCATCCTTAAGACTAATATTGGAATTCCTAGTGAATATATTGGATTCAGGTTTTGTTTCAGGTATAATACAATCATCAGAGAGGTCTTTCTCATGATCTAAGGTGTTATTGCAGTTCCTTATGTTAGCAGAAGCCTTTCTAAAGGTAGCCATCAATGTTCTTCAGAGTGGATAGCAAATTACACAAATTATGAAAGAAAATCTTATTACTTTATTGAAAAAGATGTTGAAACAATAAGGAAGGAATTTACTTAAACTTTCTGTAAACTTTATTCTTCAAATATTCAACTTAAAATGTGCAAATAAGACTGCTTCAGGTGGAGCAAAAAAAAAGGCAGCTCATTCAATATGGAAACTGGAAACAGACTGAAAACACATTTTTAACAGATGTTATGGTTAAAATATTTTAATATGTAGAAATATCTGTTACTTTTCCATATTAGAAAAATCACAATAACATTTACAGTTTATCATTTTCATTGGTTATTGTTTATTAATATTTGACATATTTCTTTAATATGAAAATGTAAACAGACATATATATATATATACACATATATATATATATATATATATAGTGCCATGGTGGATGGTTTACCAGAAGTGTTATTAAATGGACACATTAATCCCTGATGGAGTAAACACAATATATAATTTAACTCTTTAAATAAATTTATCTTATGAAAGCAAAATTATATTCCTAAAATATAATACAATATCATTCCTTGCAATTTACGTATTGCTCCACCACGGGCCCTTAGGCAGAGACAAGAATACTCAAAGAGCACCTGAATCCAAGCCAGCAGACATATATGTCAAATATATCTAACTGACCACATTTGAAGGAAACATATTTTTTTATTGACTGTTGAATTCAACATCACATTCAAAGGGTTGTTTTGTTTTATAGAGACACAGGTGTCAGTTACTTACCCAGAGGATAAATAATACACTTTAAACACTGGCCACTAATTCAACACCTAAGTTATACCAATGACTAGCTCAGCTACTTGTAATTAATAACAAATTATTTCAATTAGTGGTAAAAAAGAATTGACCGACAAAATTAAGCTTTAAGTTTAAAAGACAATTTAATTAACATTTATTATACTAATTTTAATACTTTTATAAATCTTATTTAACTAACATAATGCTGGTATAATGATCATGCACATTCTTAGTTCACCCACTAGAATATAATAAAACAAAGCATTAAATAATATTAACATTTAAAAACACACACTTTAATAGTTTGTCTATATATGCTATAGAGTTCAAATTACTTGACTCTGAGAGGCTTCAACTAATGCAATAGCTATTTTAGAAATGAGAATAAAAAAAATGTTATTACCTAGGATGTTGAACATGGACTTTGTTTTCTTCCTGGTTGCTGCTTCAAGTAAAGAATATTTCCAGCTGGCTGGATTCGATGTTTTCCTGAGGAGGTTTAATTCTTATTCAGTGGCACTATTCTTGGAGACAACTAAATATTCCTGAGAATTCTTCAAGTTGTTATGCATTCATCTTTCTATTCTGGGTAGGTTGCTATTTTACTGGACTTAGGCTAGAGAAAGTCATATGTTTCCAAGGTTTTTAACACTGCAATATCAGCTTAACGATTGACTGATTTAATCTCAACTGCACAATCTATCTAAAACTCTCAATCTCAACTGATTGTCCGATGAAAAACTGGACTATTTATACTTAAGGCCTGTTATCATTTTGATGTCTGCCAGCAATATCTTTTGTCAAAATTCCTTCCTTGTTTTTAATCACATTCCTCTGATAAGCTTTTAATTAGGTGTTTTCATTTAGTAGCCACTGCAAACTTATTGTTGTTGTTTTTTGTTTAACTTAATAGCCATCACAAAACTTGTTGTTTTATAGATTTTTAACTTAGTAGCCATTGCTGAGTGTTTTAATTTTTTTAACTTTTATTACATCATTTTAACACACATGTATTTATGCAATGTTTACAATCGCACATATATATTTTATTAACAAGCTCACATTAATTCGTCATTTATGCCCATATATATTGTATTCTAATAAACTCAATATTAGTTTTAAGATTAGTTTTTCTTTCTTTAACTTAAATAAATATATATATATATATATTGAATTATTGGAAAATCAAGTACTTTTTAATTTGACATTTCTAAAGTAAACCCCCCTCCCCCCTTCTAATTAATTAATTGTAACTTTTATTTCAAAAAAACTCTTTGACTTTTAATTTTACATTTGGAAAACAAACTGCAATAAAAAAACTCTTAGACTTTTACATACTATTTTCTTTTAACAAAATATTTTTTTATTTCAATAATTTTAGACAAAATTGTTATATGTACCAACATGTTATTGGTACAATATATTTGTTTGTATTTTATATTTTAACAGAATGTGAAAAAAATTAAACTAAAACTACCTCCAATAAATTTGAAGTCAAAGAAATAGTGTAAGCCAAATAACACAATACTATGCTAGCAAAGCTTTATGAAGTTTAATATTTGTAGACAATAAATCATATAGAAAACCTTTGAAAGATATCTTACTGATAATTTAACCATCCAATTTCCCCCAGTATTGTGGAAATCACAAATAATCTTTTCACTGACTGTTTCCCAAAACATAAATGTCAAAATAGCATCAATTTAATTGTTCAAATCCATAAATTATTGTATATATAAATTTCATTTTCTACATATATTGCATGATTAATAAATAGACTTTTGTCAATGTTTAGGTATATAAAAACAATTTTGAAATTTTTAGAATTTACATCAGCAGTTTATTTTATCAAATAATGCCATAGTTTTGATAGTATTAATCATGTATTTAAGTATATGTAATATCTCAAGTTCTATGTTAAGACTTTTGGTGGACAATCAAATTGAATATGCTTTGTAAATATAAGCATTTTGGAGTGGTGGATAGGGAAGTTTGCACATATAATGTTACTAAAAATTAGCCCATAAAGAAGTTGACAGCTTATGACTTTTGTTCAATTTTTTAATTGTGTGTTTTTTAAATTGCTATTAACACTATTTTTATACAGATTTTTTAAGTGTTATAATATATATATATAGATATTGCATATGTATTTTAATATGCTTTATAAATCATCAAAGAAGAAATAATTATTTACTTTGTAAAGCATATCAACATGCAACTGCAAAATTCATTACATAGTATTAATAAAATTTAAAATAAAATTATATATATAATATAAAAATAATCCTCAGTGTAATATTATATACTTATATTGTAACCATTAGATTTGCTTAGAGAGCTTTATATGGGTATAATGATATATATAAATTATTTTTTCCAATAAATCAATTTATACATTAAACATAGTTAATAGTTTAAAACTTTTAAAATTAGTTAGATTTAAATAAAAAGAGAATAATTTTTAAAATAACGGTTAACTTTGTAAATTTATTTGTGTTAAATCCATAGATTTTGCATTCCTATTAATATATAATTCACTCTTAGTTTAAAATAAAATAACATACTAAATGTGTTTAAAATGTAAAATAAATAAGTACATTAAAACAAACATTTTAAATAATTTAATAATATATCTATAATATTTTATAATACAAATTGTTAGTGCTGTTTGTTTAGACACTTCTAATTAATATTTGGAATTTTACACATGGGTGCAAGTATATATATAATGGTTATTATGACTGAGAGAAAACTTGAAAAGAAATTTATTATAATTAAAGTTCATTGTTTAAAGGAGCTAATATTAAATAATGTTTGAACTATAATATTATTATTAAAATTTACTATTATTAAAAATATTATCTATAAATTTTCAGAATTTATTTGTAAAATTTCTTTAAATAATTTGTCATTATTGTAATATTTCAATTACTGTTAAATAATAAATTATATTTTTAATGTAATATTAATTTGTTATGTCTATAAATCCAGAAAAGTTTACAAAATCTATTATTAGAATATATGCTTTCACAAGTAATTAAGATCATAACACCTTAAATCTTTCTTTTATTAATTTCTTTAAGATCACATGATTTAACTTATAAAAATAACTTACCAGGTATTTATTAACCATTAATCATCTAACTAGCTAACTAAGGAAAATGTTAAATCATTTAGTTACTTGTAATTCTAAAAAAATGAAAAGCCAGAGATTCATCTAGTGGAGCCACCTCCGAAATGGCCCATTCATCTCACTGCAATATATTTATCAAAATATAGACAATGATGACATTTTAACAAATTGCATTATCAAAGGAAAGAAACATCAAACTGTAGCATGGATTTGCTAATGTCAGACAATTCACATATGTAAATTTTACATTATTTTCTGACTATTATCAACTATCAATTTATTGTTGCACTAATATTGAAATTAAAATGAAAATTATGTGCTAATATTATGGATATAAAGATGTTGCTTAAATTTATGAATAAATATTAAGACATTATTTTAAATTAATTATAACTTTATAGTATTCTGCTGCTTTGATTTTAATAACCACTATATTTTTCATTATTCTAAATTTTTAAAAATAACAAAAATTTGAATTATATGCTGACCAGAATAATACTTTAAAGAAGATAATTAAAATAGTTTTAAACAATTATAAATATCTGAAATATATTTATCTTATTTTAGAATAAATTATTATGACCATGATATGCTTTCATAATATAAACAATTGAAAATTAATGTATTCCAGGAAATTCTGTTTTGTTTTCAATGACAATGTGAAAGATTCAATCTTTATTTTATATTTATTTTAAAGTAAAATATATTTGCTAAAGTGTGCTCTATTATGTTGGAAAATATTTATCTTATGATATAGAAGTAATAATGTGCTATATTAAAACTTCATATTATTTTGGATTGCATTAGTGTTATATTTATTGACTCAGATAATAAATAATTATTTATTCATTTGTCACATTAAAAATTTAAAGCTATTTTAAAGAAAATATTCTGGATTATAATGAAATTATTATTTGAACTGGAACAGTATTAATTATGCTTTAGAATAAGTGATTTCAGGACTTATAAACCATCTCAGCTAATAATTTATTTATAATTTGTATGTATCATGTATGGGTATTGGAGTTCTTAAAATTTTATTGCAGTAATTATATTAACAAAGGTAATATGAAGTATGGAATTATTGAAAGAATGATATGGATGAATGGAAGAACATTTGGAGATGGTATATCATTTTATAAATTTTAATTTATAATTCTTATGACCAATTATTTAATTATGAATACCATGTGTTTTATAATCATCTTTATAGTATTATTATATGATAAATAGTAGAGATTTGAAACAATTTTCATGTTATTTTACATTATGCCTTTGATGTATAGTATATTATAGCTGATTAATATATTGTGTTGGGAAAGTTATTAGGATGGTTCATTTTTGTTAAGTCCTTCAGATTAGTGATATGATACCAATCATACACTTATATGGATAAAACAGGTAGTCTTTTGATTATCCCATCATTTTACTATCCAATTATACTGGTACTGGGAATAAATGTTGAAGGTTATGTGTATTGTGTCCTACATCTTCATTTGCAGATGTTCTTACATGAGTAGTTTTGGAAATGTTTAAGGGTGTTACTATTCATAGCATGAATATTTGATATGTAAAGATTGTGATAAAACATTTTTTTGTTTACACTTAAATAGTTATTTTGTATAGAATAAAAAAAATATACATCCTTCCCCAACATAATGTTGTTTTTTCATTGGCAACATAGTTTGTTGAACATATTAATAAAAAGTTCTTATATTTGGAAAGATAGCTAGATTAAATACATCAGAGAACTTTAATTATGCATAATTGATACAATATATATTTTTATGAGTTTGAATTAATTATTAAAATATTATAATAATTCATTTGTTTTGATTACATTAATGTATAAAAAATTTATATTTATTATATTTTATCGTATTAATAAAATCTTTATTTTATTCTTAATTTATGACTTTGTATTCATGATCACCATCTGCATAATCAGAAAATCTAAATCCCAAAAATGTATTACCTTGGAGTATAAGAGTGTGTAACATATAAAAGTCACATAATTAAAACTCAAGCAGTGTATTGTGGGAGTTATATAAGTATTTAAGACTATTTTAATTATATTATTGTAATTTTTAATCATAAATATACTTAATGTGATCTATAACTATGAACAAAATTCTTTTTTTATCCATTGCATCACAAATGTTATCACATATTGCAGTATAAGAGTAATTGAAATAGAAGAGACTCATTATCAAATTATGATTGGAATTATTTATTTATAGTTCATATTGTCATAATTTCAAGAGAGTAAAAATGTTTTATTGCAAATAATGATATGGTAATAATATGAATCAAACCTGAGATATAAAAAAAATATTATATTTTTGTAAAAAATATAAGTCAATTTTTAAATTTGGGTAGCAAGAGCAACAGTAGTTGCTGGTAAGGTTATAGTATATACATACATCTTCAACATCTTAATGTTGAATCATTATCAATCCACAGCAAAATAACAATTAATCTACTATTTCTGATCTATAGTCTCTCTTCTTCAACATTATATGAATAAATTGACTTATTTTATTCATTTAGATATGATCTTATTTTATGTTTTTTTTTTGCAATATTTTGGGATTTAATTTACTTGTGATTACTTTTTCTATCAATATATTTAGACTCCTTCCATTTTAGACTCTTAATTCCATCAGGGTTGCCAATAATACCTATTTGGTCTTTCACTTGTGAACTTTGCTTTTGATCCTTTCTTATTATTTTCAATATATATATATATATATCAGCAATTTCCTGAAATTCTGAAGTATTATTTGCACCAAGAACTGTATTTTTTGCAATATATATGAGTGTAATAAATTTGATAATAAAATTAATATATCTGTTGTGCAGCAATTTGTTTTTTGTTTATTGATTATATCAATACTTCCAAAAATTCACCTTCCTAAAGTAATTATTATTATAACAAACATTATGGCTAACTTATGCCATGCAATGTAGATGATTGTGATAACTGTATTGTGATGAATTGTTATCATTTGGTAATATTAAGTTGTTGCCTAGTTATTTCAATTTGTTCTTATACATTTTGAAATTAGTTCAATTACCAATTTAAAATACTCTTTGAATATATATATATATATATATATATATATATATATATATATATATATATATATATATATATATATATATATATATATATATATTGAAATAATTTTAAAATGAAAAATTTGTAAATATATGCATTATTAAAACTATTTCATTGCTATATGTATATGTAATATAAATTGAAATATTTTTAAAATGTATTTTGTACCAATTTGTCATAACTTCTGATGTCTTTTTTTAACTTTTAAAAATACCATAATCACTTTTTTCATTGGACAGGTGTCTGAAAAGTTTGTAATTATAAGTTGGTTTAATTCCCCAAAGCTAGAATCAGTAGGTAGTATGGTTGACATAGTTTAAGAAATATTAAACTAGACATTCATTTCAGTTAAGTTCTAGGGAAAAAATTCTTATATATGTGTATTAAAAATTATTTAATTATGTTAAAATTGTAATTATTCATTCTTTAACATTGAATATTAATTTGTTTACTTTAAATCTTAAAATGAAATGTTGTAATTTATAAGAATGCTAATTTTTTTAAGGAAACAAATATTTATTATATAGATGTAATTATTAGAGGAGTAGAAGAGGTTGTTGTGCAGAGATAACACATTTATTTCTCATGATCATGAACTGAATTCAAATCAAGTCAAGAATTTTTTTTTTCAAAAGACTTAAATTTTCTTTCAGGTAGTTGTCTCTTAGGCAACATAAATATCTATCCTAAATTTGATCTGTCAAATCCTCAGCACTTACCACTGTTAAATTTGGTGGGTACTATATTATTTCCCTACTATTTCTCTATGTTGGGCTATTGGAGATATCTTTACTGTGAAGTTGACTATTTATTCGAAAAACTGTTTCTTTTACTTATAGAATGTTAAAAATTTTGTTTATATTTCTCACAATAATAGGTTTTAAAAGTTTCCACAGTACATAAATACACACAGAGATATTTACATGTGCGCGCGTACACACACACACACACACACACATATATATATATATATATATATATATGCCAGTACTAAAGCCATAAATATTAGTTAGTTGTATGCATAAAATAAAGCAGTGAATTTACATTATAATATGCCATTTTTTTAGATCTCATAATCATTTTACAAAGATCATGTACAAATATAAATTCTTTGCCTTCTGATATAATAAAAAATGGATAAGAAATAAATTTTAAAGATGTTTATTTTTATATTTTGGCTACATATACACTATATATGTTAAAATGTTATAAATGTCACAAATATATTATGTATATTAAATGAATTGTTTCATAGTTATTATTTACAATGTTGTAAAAGTTAACAATAACTATTTAAGCTAGGAACTATAACATGCATTGCTTTGAGCTATGCTATAATTTTAAATATTAATAATTTTTACAAACTTTTAAAACATTATTAATCATTTATTTATTTATAAAATCTGACCAGAAATTTTTTAGGCCAAAAATATAATTCAAGCTAAATTTAACATTAAGAAATTTAAAATATATATTTAGATTAAAAATGATTAATAATAAATTATATATATATATACTAAACAAAAAAAACTGTGAAATAAACTCTACATTATTCACTATATTAATAAAAAAAAAACTATAGCCAGTTTACAATATCATGAGTAGCATTTAATAGTTAAAATGTAAAAAAAAAAAAAAAACGTATTTATTTAAAAAAATTCATATAAGTACAATAAAAGAAAGACCAATGAGTTTAAAAAAATAAATCATTATAATAATCACATAAATTAATAAAAAGTTATATAAAATAAATAATGTTATAACTGTAGACAACTTTTAAATACATATAAACAATTAAAAAAACAATTTCAGCATTTAATCAGTATATAAAAGAATGTATAGAAATAAAGTTCCTTCTTTAAAAGCAATAATTTAAAAAAAAACAACTAACATTTCATGAAAAAGAACTGCATAACACATACATTATATAACTGTATATGCAATAAGTAAAATGTAGAATATATTAATATATTAATGTTTACCTAAATAGATAAAATAAATTTACAATAATGCATTAATATGTGAAATAAACTTTTGGGCATCAATAATTTGAGTATAGTATTTAATCTTCAAAATCTTTTTTAGGTAGCATTATTTGCTAATAGTAGCTTTCGTTTTGAGTTTTCATTTTAAATTTATATAATCAAGATGAGTCATATAAAAAATATCTTAAGCAGAGAAAATAATCAGAATTATGTTTATTAATTCTGGTTGATAATCATTACATAAATATATTGTTAAAATATGCTCAAAATTCTGTGCTCTATTAAAAATCTTTTTATAGCTAAAGGTATTTAAGTGAAATTCATGTTCAAGTTATCTTCTAAATATATAGGTATAAGTTGTGTATATAGTTGATAATAATTTTAATAAAAAGATTAAACTTTAAGATATAGTTAAACATAACTATATTGAGACTAAAAACTGTAAAATTAATTATTTCTTATATATAGCCTTTTGTTTGAATCGAGTTTCTGGCAAAATAAAATTATTTTTTTATATAATTAATATAAACATTAATTTTCAAATAACTAATTTTAAAATTACAAAAAAATTGTCACACAAAATTAAAAAAATGTTTATAATTTGATTGTATTGTAAATACTTATTGTTCAACCTGGTGAATGTTTTTAAAAATGCTCACCCTATCATTTTTGTATATAATTCTTATTTTATATTAAAACTCAATAAGTTGGACTTAATTTCTTTTTAATTTAATTTTATAAATTAATACTATTCTATAAGGTCACATTATTTTTTTTAAATATATAAAATTGACTTGTAAATAAGAATAATGTGCCATAACATATGTAAATATTCTTTCAGAAAATGAACAAATTCTTTTTTATTTTAAATTTTTTAATGGAAATAAACAAATGTTTATTTATGATAAATTTTTAAAATTCTGCTTTAAAATGTGATATTTGCTTTATAATTATTATAATATTTGAAAAGCTTATAACACCATATCAGTTTTGAGTGATATTGACAGATGTCATAATTTTATTTGTTTATACTATGATCAAGTTTATTGATTTTTATTTCTAAAAATAAAAAATAAATGAATAAATTGAAAGTATATGTATGTATGTTTTAAATAATTATCAACCAATTAGTGTGTAAAAATAATCAAAAATATGTTACAAACTTTATACAAAAGCTATAACAGAAGCAAGTGATTGTGCTCTAGGCATATTTTCTATTATAAACAGTAAATAAACATTTTAGATCTTAGCTGATTGTCTGTAAAATAATGAACTCTTCAGATTTATTTTCAAATTAGAAAATCCATAAAAGGTGTTTAATAGCATCTATGTCATACAAAAAAATTTAAGCTTATACCATTTATGATAATGTTAAAACAGCATTTTAAAGCAGCAGATTTACCATGCTTATTTAGAATTAAACAAGCCATGTTTTCTAATGAATCAGATTGTTATCAAGTTGTTGAAAAAAAATTAAAAAATAGAAACAACAGCTACAGAAATAAATGAAAATACATTTTCTTTCACAGCATAACAAAACCAATGTTCAGCAAAAAATCTAAAGGTAATATCTAAACTTTAATTCTTTATTATATTTAATCACTCCTAACATCTATGGACAAAACAAAAACTAAAATATAAAAACACCCATATTAAAATGCTAAAACTCTTCTGTTTGTTAGTAAGCATCTGTGTTATATACAGGAATAAACAAATTCAAAGAAGCTTTTTGTTATATATGCTTGAAATTTCTTCAGTTGAAATTTTTATACTAGGAAGATTAAGATTATATTTACTTTCCTTGTTGATTTAATTTTATCTGTATGATTTAATTTGAGCAGTGCAATTTAGAAGATTTTTAGAGATGGTTTCAATTTGTTTATGTCCATGATTTTTTAAAAGTTAATAAAAGTATCAGAGAATTACAACTTATAAGGTTATTAGGGTTGCACCCCGCTGTTATCTTTGGCTCCTATCTCTCTAGAGCTAACTATTGCCTACTTACACACTTTCCACAGACCTTATGGAAAAATATTTATTCCTAACCATTCATTCCATGCAAATATATATATATATATATATATATATATATATATATATATATATATATATATATATATATATATATATATATATATATATATAAGACAAATTTTGTGGGTTCATCCATGTTAAAAAATTTAAATATTGATATACTGACATTTCGACTTGATCACACAAGTCATCTATTGGGTGATAAAAGGTAGAAAGATGGTTGCAGAGGTGCTACAACCATTGATTTGAAATATATATACCATATAATTACAATTCTTTTTGCTTACACAAACTGTTTACTCAGAGCAAAAAATTCTATACAATAGTATGGCATTCATCAGTGAGAAACCTTGGATCTGAGATCATTAGATCTTAAGGTCTAGGTGCAGTGCTCTCAGATCCAAAAATCCTCATTTATGATAAACAAGCCAGAAGCTAGTCTGGAGATATTGGATGAGTAGGCACTAGATAGGAAATTTATGCACAAATCTTCCTGCATTCATTATTACTCTGGTTTGCACTAAATGGTACTACTGTATGGAGAGTTTTGCCTCACATGTTCATAAAATTATCATGATTTTTTTGCAAAACTTCTTAGAGTATTCATATATTTCTAAGAAATATTTCTGAAAGTAGATTATTTTTTTCTAAAGAAAAAAAGATTGAAAGAATGCAATAACAAAGAGTCTATTATCAAAGCTTCAAATAATTTTTTTCTGAAAACAAAAAAATATATAAATAGTAAAAGATTCAAATATCTTAAACTTTTCTTAACTTTCAACAACAATCTAATGCATTACATAAAATTATCACTTCCATTACTTACATAAAGCCTCTAGAAGAACATTTAATTTAAAGAAATTAAAAACAAACAAACTGTAAGCTACATTTATATGTTTTAACAACAACTGTAAAATTACTTGCATAATTAAATTTTATTTTTCTCACGTCAAATAGTCCACATTACCTATTTTATAAAATGTACCTTCATTCTTTTTTTTAACACACACACACACACACATATATATAAAGAAACAAGCTTATTTTTTATGATAAATGCCACAAGAGAAAGCATTTGAAATTTTTATCTTGGATTGTACCCATTCCTAGACCACTTTCAACCTACGGCTTTCTTTAGTGAGAAGCCAAGAGATTAGATTCAGAATCCTAAGTCAAGCTAAGCATTTATCTAATACTTAACTATTAAGAAGTTCTGATATTCTCAGACATAATATATGTCTTCAAATTCAGCTCTTCAACTGAAAATGTTATGAACTAAGGTAAGTTACTCCATATATTAGTAGGCTTAGTAATTTAATATAGCCAAAGTCTTAACAGCCAAATTATCATATTAATGAAAATAAGTTATATATCACATGACCTATATAGCTTGTTTACAACTACTAGTGTGCTCTTTATTTATCACGTATTGGCCATGTAAGCTATATAGGTCATGTGATAGATGACTTGTTTTCATTAATATATATATCCAAGCAAGTTTATAGTTAAATATAAATAATTATTAATTGTTTTTTTAATTACTGTAGTTTTTTTACTATAGATGCTATTTTTATGTAAGATTTTTCATAACTGTTTGTTCTTTTTTCTAAGAGTGCACAGATAGGAGAAATTTACATCCGGGAATTTTAGTTAACTGCAGCAGTTGGTTCTATTTCCATTTTATTTATCATTTCATATATATATATAGATTTAATCACATTTCAAAAATTAATGTATAGTAAAAATTGCTCTAATAAACTGTATTTTGATAGTTATGTATGATGGTATTATTATTAATTATTTTTGCCAACATAATTTTAAGACTCTGAATATAAAGTTTATATCAATATTTCTAAATATTTACCACATTATGCTTTCATTTTCTCTTAGGAATCTTTATTTGATTTATAATTTTAAAAATTACATTTATTGCCCTTAAATAGATGTTGCATTTATTTAACAAATTATTTATTTTCATTTTTTAATTCAAGGATTAAATTTTATATACATAAACATTAAAAGCATAAAGATAATACTAGTCAACAAATAATCAAAATTACCTTAAATTCACAACTCAACCAGATTAGGCAAAAAAATAAACTCTAAAACACTTCCAATGGTTTCACTGCTACATGCAGAATTTTTAAGTGTAAAGAATTACAAAATAGCAACATATTTAAATTAAACATTATCCACTATTCCACTTACTGCCCATATACCCTTAATATTAAAATAACTTTTAAATATACACACATATATTTATTAAAATCACTTAATATTATTGGACACTTAATAGAAGAGCAATACAGAGACTTCAGACCACTCAGAGAAGTATGGAGAGATGCATGTTGGGAGTAAAAAGAAAAGATTGAAAACACAATGTATGGGTAAGAGAACAAACACGTGTTACTGAACTCATTGAAAAAATTAAAAGATTAAAGTGGAGTTGGGCTGGGCATATTGCTAGAAGAGATGATAGTTGATGGACAATTGAAATCTTAAACTGGATTCCAAGAGATTTTAAAAGACCCAGAAATAGACCACATGTGAGATGGATGGATGACATAAGAAAATGTTCAGGGGTGATGTGGAGAAGAGAAGCTAAAAATCAGAGAAGTTGGATTAAACTTGGAGAGACCTTCATCCTGCAATGGATGGATAATGGTTTATGATGATGTTGATGAAAAATATATTATTTTATAATAAAACTTATATTTTTTTATACTAAAAATAAATAAAACTTATTTTTTTGAAATGGATTTTTTTGAAATCAATTAAATCAAAAAAAAAAACAAAAAACACACAAAAAAACAAGATCTCGCAAGTTTTTTTTATATTTTTATAAAAGTTTGTCTTTTGTCTTATTTTTAGTTCTTAGAAATTCTTAAAGGTAGAAGGGGAAAATACAGTATAGAATTTTTGTGCAATTAGCTCTATTGTTGAAACTTTGATAGTGGAAGTATTTTGTGCTATCTGTTATGCTCATCAGTTTGGAATGTTTTCTCAGGATTATAAGTAACATTGGAAAAAAAAAACCTATAAATTACAGGCTTGTCTTTTGTTTGAAATTAATTGGAATTTTTGCCAAAGTTAATGACTGGTCTGTTGGTTTTGATTTGTCTTGGACTCTTCAACAATTTAAAATATGCAAAGTGAAATTAAAATTAAATAATAAAAAGTGTAGAGAATATGTTGAGTCGCTAGTGGTACCAGAACTTCCTCTTTTCAGGAACCTCTCTTTTCAATACTATCTGAAACTGCCATTGGAAATGCCAATCTTGCATAGAATGTGTAGAGCTAGCCAAGGAAATTAGATTAACCTGGAAATCTAGGACAAACTACAACAAGCATAAGGATGAAATACTTCTCGCATGGGACCATCATTGATTGATCAGGGTAGCTATAAACTGTTACTGAATGAACTTTGATTTTATATATATATATATATATATATATATAAAATCATTTAAGACACTATAGTATATATATATATATATATATATATATATATATATACTATTAAGTGTCTTAAATATTTCAACAACAGTATGTGGGATTATTTTTGAGAATTTTTTTGTATTATATTAAATTAGTCAAAATAAAGGGATAAGAGGCTAAACTCATATATTCTTTAAATATGTTTTTATATGCATTTTATTATAATTCTAGGTGTGAATCAGATTAGATTTTTCCTAATAATGTTAACTTCTCAATCTGGAAAGATCAATGGGGGAGGGAAAGGCCAGGTGTAGGGAAAATGGATTCCGTGATGGCTGTAAGCAAATGAATGACACTTTCGCCATACATTGAGATTAGAATAAATTGTTTAACATTAGACAGAGGGGTCTGGGTATTGCCATTCAGCACACTCTTATTAGTAAGTTGTCCTTGTGTTCACACTTACTTGTTCAGGGTTTTCTGTCATACATAGGACAAATGATGGCACATGTTCCCTCGGAAAAAAATATTAGTTAAATAATTTGTATCATAGTAAAAAAAATAAATGATAACACTGCATTTAAATTTAAGCTTGTATTTGTTCTTTACCAAAAAGATTCAAGTCAATTTGGAATGCTACAGGAAAAGAGAATGTTTATTTTTAAAAATTGAAAGTGAATATAAAAAAATCTATTAAATGTCATATTTGAGTGTCCCTATTTAATCTGGTTTAATAATTTAATTCAGTGTCCATTTGGCTAAAATAAATTCATGTAAGATTACCTTTTAAAAATATATTTTGTGATTGATCTTAAATAAATAATTGACCATGACTATGGAAACTTTCACAATCTGATTCCAAGTTAGAAAGGCTTGGTGGCACCCTCGAATGATCACCATATATGCGTAATCTTTGAAAATTTCCAGACCAAGTCAAAATGTCATGGCATAGAGAAAAAAGATTAGAAAATTGTGTCTCAGTGTGTAGGGTATGGTAACCAAATAAGTGGCTTGAGATCAGGGAAAAATGGGGGTAAGGCAGGTTTGGGTGGTTAAAGCAGGGAGTTTGTGTTTCAGTAGGGGAGAATTTTGATTTGGAAACAATTTAAAAAAAAGAGAAATAGAATGAGTGAAGATGAAAGTACCATAGAAAGCCTGGTGGTGATCTTTAAAAACCCTGAGTGGTACCAGTTCAAAGAAATACTAAACAATATTGCTGATCTAAAAGGAATAGTAATCAGAGATAGTGAAGAAATTAAAGAAATGAATCAAGAACTTAGAAAAGACATAAATGAATTAAAAAGAATGATGAATAAGAAGTGAGAAAAAAATTGAAGTGGATCTAGTAAGAGCAGGTTCTGAAGTTAATAAGGTTATGGAAGGAAATATAAAAATTGTAGGAAAAGAACAGTTCATAGGGGAAATAGAATTAAGTTCAAAAAGAAAAAGGAACACAGTAATAGACTTGAATAATAATGGAAAAGATGATTAATGAAGAAGGAAAAGCTAATTATGAAATGACAGCATTAGAAAAAATTATCCAAATAAGAGTATTTAAAGGTGAGGAGGGAAGAAAACCCATTTGATTATTTTGATAGCTTAAATGATTTTTTTTATTTCCATAAATCAAATGAAAAAGAGAAGGTTATTATAGTGATGAGCCATTTAAGAAATCCTGCTCAAGAATAGTGGAAAGTGGTGGACTATAACCCTCAAACATTCAAAGAATACAAAATAATGATCTGAGGGGTTTCAGGAACATGGAAAAATCAAAAAGATATATGCATGAAAATATCATGAGAAAAATATAGAGTGGATAGAAATGAAACTTATTGCCAGTTTTTTCAATGACAGGCAAAAAAACTGAGAGCACTGGAGGCTTACCTAAAGGATCAATCTCAGTTTGTAAGGACCATAAGATATAATCTTCTAATAGGGGTTCAACATAAATTGGTTTAAAACTGCAATTTGTTGATAGAGGAAGCACTAGAAATATCAGTAGATATGGAATATAGTGATCCAGAAGAAGGGAAAGATTCTAGTTAGGTGGGGAAATTTGTAATGAACCTAAGGGGAAGAGTAACTATAACTCCAAGAAAGAATGGGACAAGACCCTACAGTGTGATTAATAGTTGTTGTTTTTTAATTTTTTTTTGTTTTGGAAGAGGGTGCAATGAGCTGGTATTTTTCTGTCAGCTCATATTCATTCATATATATATATATATATATATATATATATATATATATATATATATATATATATATATATATATATATATATATATATATATATATAAAATACATGTGTATATTATTTTATAATAAAACTTATATTTTTTATATTAAAAATAAATAATAAAATTGTTTTTTTTGAAATGGAATTTTAAAAGTTTCGAAATCAATTAAATTGAGATAAAAAAACAAAACAAAACATAAGAAATTACAAGTTTTTTTTTAATAAAAGTTGTCTTATGTTTTATTTCGAATGCTTAGAAATTCTTAAAGATAGAAGGGGAAAGTACAGTATAGAATTTTTTTTGCAATTATTTCTATTGTGGAAACACTTATAGTGGAGGTATTTTGTGCTATCTATTATGCTCATCAGTTTGGAATGTTTCCTCAGGATTATAAGTAATAATGAATAAAACTATAAATTATGGGATTGTCTTTTATTTAAAATTAATTGGAATTTTTGTTGAAGTTAGTGACTGGTCGGTTGGTGTTGATTCGGCTTGGATTCTTCAACTATTTAAAACCTACAAAGTAAAATTAAAATTAAATAAAAAAAGTGTAGAAAATATGTTCAGTGGCTAGAGGTACCAGAACTTCCCTCTTTGGGAAATCTCTCTTTCTTTTACCACCTGGAACTGCCATTGTAAATTCTGACCTTGCGTAGGATGTGTAGAGCTAGCTGAAGAAATTGGATTAACCTGGAAATCTTGGGCAAACCATGACAAGCATAAAGATGAAATACTTCTCCCACAGGACCATCACTGATAAATCAGGGTAGCTATAAACAGTTACTGAGTGAACTTTGATTTCATTTTATGTAATATATATATATATATATATATATATATTACATAAAATGAAATTGAAACATTTATATATATATATATATATATATATATATTATTGTCTTAAATGTTTCAACAATGGAATGTGGGATTATTGCTGGGAATTTTATTGTATTATAGTAAGTTAGTTAAAACAAAGGGAGAAAAAGTTAGTCATATATTTTTTAAATATGTTTTTTATATGCATTTTATTATAATTCTATGTACAAATCAGATTAGATTTTTCCTAATAATGTTAACTGCTCGATCTTGGAAAGATCAATGGGGGAGGGAAAAGCTAGTTTTATGTTCGACAATAAGCAACACTTGAACCTTATGTTGGAACATGGTGTAGGTAAAATGGATGCCCCAATGGCTATAAGTAAACAAATGACACTTATGCCGTACATTGAGATTACAATAAATTGTTTAACTTTAGAAAGCAGGGGTTTGAGTGTTCCCATTAAGCACACTCATATAGTAAGTTGCCCTTGTATTCACACCTACTTTCTCAGGATTTTCTGTCATACCTAAGACAAGTGATGGTGCATGTTCCCTCAAGAAAAGAATATTAGTTAAATAATTTGTACAGTATTACAAAAAAATGATAATGTTTGCATTTAAATTTAAACTTGTATTTGTTCTTTATCAAAAAGATTCAAGTCAGTTTGGAATGCTATAGGAAAAGAGAATATGTTTTTTAATTGAAAGTGAATATAATAAAATCTATTAAATGTCATATTTGAGTGACCCTGTTTAATCTGGTTTAGTAATTTAATTCAGTGTCCATTTGGCTGAAATAAATTCACATAAGATTACCTTTTAAAAATATATTTGGTGATTGCCATTCGTAAATAAATAATTTACCATGACTGTGGAAACTTTCACAATCTGGTTTTAAGCTGGAAAGGCTTGGTGGTGCCCTCGAATGGCCACCATATTTGCATAATCTTTGAAAATTTAGAGACTAAGTCAAAATGTCATGGCACAGAGAAAAAAAAATATATATAAATATTACTTTTTCCAACTGAAAGCAAATTAGGTTTTGGATGTGATATATATATATATATATATATATATATATATTGTACCGGGTTGGATCTGATGCCGCTTACACTTAGTCTGCAAATGGTTTAATTGGGTTTCAACCTTATTTCTAATAAATTTATAATCTTATTTAATTATAAATATTACAAGAATGAACTGGCAAGTTCGAGCAAAGTGGAGAATACTATTGATAGCAAAGCTGTCAATAATACCCACGATCAGACCGAGCTATGCAATGCATAACTCAATCACATTTTCAGATCGTGGCCCACTTCGACTGCTAGATTCAAATCCCTACTATCCAAACCCTTTATTTGTTTCAGAGTAAACCCCATGCACCAGCTAGTTCAGAAGTAACATGTTTGGACAGTAGCCCCATAATCCAGCACTCGAAAAATTCTTTAACTAGCTTCTAATTCAATAACAAAATATAGTTTCAATTAATGGTGAAAAGAATTGACCGACAAATAAAGCTTTAAGTTTAAAGACAATTTATTTTAATTAACATTTATTAAACTAATTTTAAATATTTTATAAATCTTATTTACTAATATAACACACACACATATATAATTCGCATACTATAATATCTTATGAGAAAGCATTAAATAATATTTGAAATTTAAAATACAATGAAATTAATATACTAGCACATGAATACACATAACATTTTAAACACACCTATTAATAGTTCATCTATGTATGCAATAGAGTTCTTAAACTTGACTCTTGAGGTTTTATGAATGCGATGGCTACTTTAGAAAAAAGCAAAATGTTATTACCTAAGATTTTGAATGTGGATACTGAAGCAGTCGGATCTGAGTTCAATCCTAGCTTCATTACATCTAGCCATAAGCCCACTTCAAACTCTAGTAATAACCTTAAATTTCCAATGCAATGGGGCTTTATATGTTCAGTCCATGCTAATTTCCATAAAGAAAAACTATTACAGAAATGTGCATTAAAATTAATTTGTTTGAGTTTAAATTAATCAATGCTATTAATAAATCCATGATAAAATTATTCATGCATTTATATATATATATATATATATATATATATATATATATATAAAATGCATGAATATATATATTACAACTGTGTGGATTGTGCATATATATTTATAAATATTTAACTATATATATATATAATTGTTCGAAAGTTTCATTGCATCGGAAATATTTGATTTTACTTTAAATAATTTGTTAAATTTTTAGTGATTAAAAGCTACATTCTTTCGATAAGCTTTCAGATTCTCCCTTTCCAAAACAATGGGTAAAGTTTTATTAATTAGAAAAAAAGATAAGTATTTAAATGTAAGGATTTCCTAATTAAAATCATTTTTCTGACTTTAAGAATTAATTTTCTAATTAGAAAATGAATTCAAGTTAATGAGTTTGAAAGTCTTATCAAAGGAATGTATCTAAAATAAAATAGTAGATTTTGTGACATTGATAATGAAAGAAGTGCATTCCCAAAGGCATCAGATACAGTATAAATAGCTCTGAAAAGTTTGGAGGGAGGAAGCCATCTTTGTTGTAGAGAAGTGCCAGTAAATTCTGTGCATCTTAAAATCATGAATTCAAATAGTGTTCTTAGCATGGTGAGTGGCTAAAATGTCAGGAATCTGGCTAAGGTTCCTGAAGTCCCCTGAAAATCTTCAATGAAGCTGCTAAATCCTTTCTGGACCAATAATGCTGCAAAAATCATGAAAAATCAATAAAATGCTGTTCAAGTAATCGCCCAAATGCATGCCTATGTTTTACCAACCCAGACATGTAAACTAAGGAACTAGCCCCGGGAGAAATGGTAATATATTTCCATAATGAACCGTAACTTTCTGGCCAGTTTCGAACTTTACACTCCCTTTAAAAGCTCTTATCATTCTTTAATGCAAATCTGTACAAAACTCTCTTTTATTATATGCTTTTTAAATTCATAGTAATTCTCTCAATCTCTAATTCTTAGATTTAATTTTCCTTTCTTACGATGGCAGTTCATTTATTATATTATATATATTTATTGTGTGATTTATTAATGTTGTTTATTTTTAATTATATGCCAATAATCCTTTGACTCGATGAGCTCCTTTGTTCCATTTGCTTTATGCAAATAATATAATATTAAGTCTAATAGAAATTCTCACACATTAGAACTAATTTTATATGTTCTATTAATCATTGAGTTGGAAGAAATTACTAAATGTTTACTATTTTTATAATTGGCTAATAATAAATTATTAGCTCCATTTCTAATCTATGCCCCATCTATTTTCTTGTATTCATCAATGCTTATTTATTCACATATAATAATGTTAACATGTTTTTTTTTTTTTTGCAAAAGGGCCGATAAAAGAATCAAATAAATATATTCTATTTCACTTTCTGTTTTTTTCTATTAAGATTCAGGGAGGGCATGATGTTTGGGGCATAACTAATATAATTTTATATATGCTTTAAATAATTTGATCAAGTCATCACATAGAACATTCTATAATATAATTGGGTTTTATTATTCAAATGGTGACTATCAAGTCATCATCTTTGAATGTTGCTGATGTAGGGCAATTTTTTTGCTCCGTAGATTTGTCAGTGGTAATATTACTGTTGTTTTAATTATAGAGGAAGAAAGCACTTCCTCCCCTGCTCATGTTATATTTGGAACACCAAAGGTTCATAGCTATGACTAAGCCTGGTTTTCCCCATGTTCCATGTCTCCAAAAAGGGCAGTAAGACTTGTCAGATACAAGCTGCCATACTACTTAAACCACTGACCATCGTTTATCTTTCCTTTTCTTTTATAGCTCATAATTTGTCAGCACTGTTATCTTTCTGTTCCAGTAAAGCCCACTCTTATGCTCATAATTTGTGATGAAGTGATTTCAATTAAAGTTGAATAAATTCTTAGTTATCTCAAATTAAGTAAGTTTTCTAATAAAGGTTAGAGTTATGCCCTAAATACGTATCTTGCTCTTCATGAATGGATTTGCAAATGTGAAAATAAATCTCACATTCTTTATAAAATAAGAATCATAATTTCCGCCACCACTGAATACCTTTATCTGCATTTATTTTCTTGTTGGGAGCATAGACAGATAGAATTCCATAATATTGTGTAATACTCATTGGCATATAATAGGAACTGCCATCCTTATTATAATTATAAACTCTGTCTAAGGCTAGAGGTGATCAATATTTTCATCATTTAAAATTGAACAAAACTATTACTAGTATTATTAAATATTTTATTAACACACTTGGTTTCTTAAGTCTTTTATTCAATAATTATTTTACTGTTAATGCTCGCTGTCTGTGTTGGCAACCCGAACATATACATACAACTCGATTTATTATTATCTTTAGTCAGTTATTATCCAATATTAATGTCAGTTCAGGGGTCTCTAATCCTCACAACCATTGAGCTAGTTTCTTGGCACACAGCACTGTACTGTTGATTTAGATCATCCATTGATCTGAGCTGGAGTTGGGTTTGAATTCAGTTTGATTCAGCTGAGTTTGGATCTGACTTGCAGGTTAGGTGGTGGACATTTTTCAACCGGTACAATACTTCTTGCTGTTTGTTGCTTCTAATGAAGTATTTTTAACCGGTTAGATTTGAAGTTTTCTTTTGGAGATTTGATTCTGATTATTCCGAGGCATTTTCTTTAAGACAATTAGATATTGAGCGTCTTTAGGGTGTTACACAGGCATCACTTTTATCAGATAGATTGGCTGTTTTCATCGGACTTCAGGCTGGAGAAAGTCATATGTTTTCTGAGGTTTTAACACTGCATTCTTGATTGTAGATCCATAATAAATTGACTGATATAATTCTCTCAAACACAACTTAAACGCAACTCAAACTCAACTCAATCTCAACTCTAATGCATCTAACTGTCCTATAAAAAAATGTCTATTTATACATGAGGCATGTTTTCATTTTGATATCCTTCAGCAATATCTGTTGTCGAAGTTCTTTTCATTAGTAGCTAATCCTTTGGAGATAAGCTTTTTAATCCTGTTGTTTTTTACATTTGTGATTAGTAACCAATTGTTGAACTTGTTATTTTATATTTTTAATTAATAGCCATTGCTGAGTGTTTTTTAATTTTTTTAACTTTCATTTACTCTTAATATTTAATCAAAACTACCCCAAATCTAAAATTAAACCAGACCAGCATAAAAATAATATTAAAACACAACCTAAGGTTTCACTGCTACAAGCAGACTTCTCAAGTGTAAAGAACTACAAAAAAAACCACACATTATATATACTATTAAAAACTACCCACAAATCCATTCACTTCCCATCCACCCTTAATATTAAAAGAACTCTTAAATAAGTTAATTGCTTCAGAATAATAAATTTTCAATAATAAAGACTCTTTAATTCTTCTTTTGATTTCATTTCTCTCAAAGAAGACAACCTTAGCTTCATCAAAATCAATAGTATGGCCTGTATCTTTTTCATGGACATACAAAGAAGAACTAAGATATCTATTTTTAACTCTACTTTTATGAACCTTTATTCTTTCATTTAAACTCAAACTACTCTGACCTATGTAAACCTTCTTACAAAATAAACAAGGAATAAAATATACCACACCAGGAATAGTCTTTCTATCAAAAACTTCTTTTGTATTATTTAATAAATTATTCAACGTAACACCCCTTTTCCAAGCAATTTTCTTATTTCCAAACAATTTACTATTTCTACACACAATTCTATAAGAAGACAATTTAAATGGCAAAGAAATAAAATCATATTTTTCTTTAACCTTTACATCCTTACAAATATTACTATTAAATAAAATACTTTTAACAAATTTATCAGAGTATCCAACACTCAAATAATCTTTATAAAATTGATATTTCTGAAACAAAGCTACCCCACTAGAATTATTTAATTTAATATTCCTATGACAATAATTCCTTAAAGCAGCTACTTTATGAGATACAGACTGATAGCTATCAGGTTTAATTATAGATCTTAATTCTTTACTTTTAACTAAATGACTGCACAATAAACAATTAGTTTCTATATTTCTAATCACCAAAAGATCTAAAAATTTTAACTTACCAAAATCTAATCCCCCTCCTTCTAACACAAATTTTATAGAAGGATCAAAACAATTAAACTCATTTACAAATTCCTTCAATTTATCATTCTCAACTACAAATAAACAATCATCAACATATCTGACAAATAATTTTACATATAAACGTTTCTTTTTAATAATAATTTCCTCTTCCATAAAACTAATATAAACTGAACATACTAAAGGAGAAATAATATAACCTATTATCCACCCTTCCTTAATCTTATAAAAATTACCTCTATAAGTAAAATACATAGAATCTTCCAATAACAAAAGTAAATCTTTAATTACCTTAATTTTATTTTTTGATAAAGAACTTTTCTTAATCAATACAGACAAAAGAACATCAATACTGCTTAACCTATTAACAGACTGATACATATTTTCAATATCTAAACTTCCAAATACCCAATTACTTTCCATTTTAAAATTATTAATCTTATCAAAAGCCTCAAAAGAAGAAGAAACTGTGTACTGACCAAAATCAACAAATTGTTTTAAAAAATTATTCAAGAATCTAGAAATACCCTCTACAACACTACCTGTAAAATCAAAAATAAATATTAAAGGAAAACCATCTTTATGAGTTTTAATATTCACTAACATCTTAGCTGATGTAAAATCATTAGGATAGCATTTTAAATAATCTACTCTATTAAAAATTTTTAAATTAACCATTTTCTTCATAATATCTATCAATTTTCTTTTAATCAAAGTACCTGGATTTTTATCTAACAACATATATTTACCATTATTTAATTCTCTATCCATTTTCTCTCTGAAATCATCCCCTTTCATAATAACAAACCTGCCAGCTTTGTCTTCACGAGAAATGATTACATCATTAGCAATTAACCTATTTTTAAGATGTTTAATCTCAGCAGGATTAATAACAATTTTTTTTTCCTTTTTAAACTTTTATTCAAAATCGATTGAATACCAACTTTCTGCTCATCACTCAAATTACTAGATTCAATAGACGAAATTGTATCAAAAACTATATTTTTTGAATGAAATGGAACAAAATTAGGGCCTTTACCAAGAATATCTAATTCTCTATCATTTAACTTCAAATCCGTAATATTAACAACTCTATCCTCAAAAACCTTATTCACATACCCTTTATATGAAAGAAAATTAAAGTGGTTGTTTGGGAAAGTTAATAAAGTTTATTGTAGTGATAAAGGGTATGTGAATAAGGTTTTTGAGGATAGAGTTGTTAATCTTACGGATTTGAAGTTAAATGATAGAGAATTAGATATTCTTGGTAAAGGCCCTAATTTTGTTCCATTTCATTCAAAAAATATAGTTTTTGATACAATTTCGTCTATTGAATCTAGTAATTTGAGTGATGAGCAGAAAGTTGGTATTCAATCGATTTTGAATAAAAGTTTAAAAAGGAAAGAAAAATTTGTTATTAATCCTGCTGAGATTAAACATCTTAAAAATAGGTTAATTGCTAATGATGTAATCATTTCTCGTGAAGACAAAGCTGGTAGGTTTGTTATTATGAAAGGGGATGATTTCAGAGAGAAAATGGATAGAGAATTAAATAATGGTAAATATATGTTGTTAGATAAAAATCCAGGTAATTTGATTAAAAGAAAATTGATAGATATTATGAAGAAAATGGTTAATTTAAAAATTTTTAATAGAGTAGATTATTTAAAATGCTATCCTAAAGATTTTACATCAGCTAAGATGTTTGTGAATATTAAAACTCATAAAGATGGTTTTCCTTTAAGATTTATTTTTGATTTTACAGGTAGTGTTGTAGAGGATATTTCTAGATTCTTGAAATAATTTTTTAAAACAATTTGTTGATTTTGGTCAGTACACAGTTTCTTCCTCTTTGAGGCTTTTGATAAGATTAATAATTTTAAAATGGAAAGTAATTGGGTATTTGGAAGTTTAGATATTGAAAATATGTATCAGTCTGTTAATAGGTTAAGCAGTATTGATGTTCTTTTGTCTGTATTGATTAAGAAAAGTTCTTTATCAAAAAATAAAATTAAGGTAATTAAAGATTTACTTTTGTTATTGGAAGATTCTATGTATTTTACTTATAGAGGTAATTTTTATAAGATTAAGGAAGGGTGGATAATAGGTTATATTATTTCTCCTTTAGTATGTTCAGTTTATATTAGTTTTATGGAAGAGGAAATTATTATTAAAAAGAATTGTTTATATGTAAAATTATTTGTCAGATATGTTGATGATTGTTTATTTGTAGTTGAGAATGATAAATTGAAGGAATTTGTAAATGAGTTTAATTGTTTTGATCCTTCTATAAAATTTGTGTTAGAAGGAGGGGGGTTAGATTTTGGTAAGTTAAAATTTTTAGATCTTTTGGTGATTAGAAATATAGAAACTAATTGTTTATTGTGCAGTCATTTAGTTAAAAGTAAAGAATTAAGATCTATAATTAAACCTGATAGCTATCAGTCTGTATCTCATAAAGTAGCTGCTTTAAGGAATTATTGTCATAGGAATATTAAATTAAATAATTCTAGTGGGGTAGCTTTGTTTCAGAAATATCAATTTTATAAAGATTATTTGAGTGTTGGATACTCTGATAAATTTGTTAAAAGTATTTTATTTAATAGTAATATTTGTAAGGATGTAAAGGTTAAAGAAAAATATGATTTTATTTCTTTGCCATTTAAATTGTCTTCTTATAGAATTGTGTGTAGAAATAGTAAATTGTTTGGAAATAAGAAAATTGCTTGGAAAAGGGGTGTTACATTGAATAATTTATTAAATAATACAAAAGAAGTTTTTGATAGAAAGACTATTCCTGGTGTGGTATATTTTATTCCTTGTTTATTTTGTAAGAAGGTTTACATAGGTCAGAGTAGTTTGAGTTTAAATGAAAGAATAAAGGTTCATAAAAGTAGAGTTAAAAATAGATATCTTAGTTCTGCTTTGTATGTCCATGAAAAAGATACAGGCCATACTATTGATTTTGATGAAGCTAAGGTTGTCTTCTTTGAGAGAAATGAAATCAAAAGAAGAATTAAAGAGTCTTTATTATTGAAAATTTATTATTCTGAAGCAATTAACTTATTTAAGAGTTCTTTTAATATTAAGGGTGGATGGGAAGTGAATGGATTTGTGGGTAGTTTTTAATAGTATATATAATGTGTGGTTTTTTTGGTTCTTTTTTTTGTAGTTCTTTACACTTGAGAAGTCTGCTTGTAGCAGTGAAACCTTAGGTTGTGTTTTAATATTATTTTTATGCTGGTCTGGTTTAATTTTAGATTTGGGGTAGTTTTGATTTTATATTGACTAGTTTAGCTTTATGCTTGTAATGTCTTAATATTTAATACGCATACATTTATTACATTTACAGTCGCACACACATTTGTTATTAAAGATCCATTCACTATTTAATTTTAAGATGACTTAAATAAAAACATTTACATCTTTAAGCTTTTAACTTATATTTCAACCAATAATAATAATAAAAAAACTATTTATTTCTTTTATAAACTTTTAGTTTGATGCATCTGAAGTGAACCCCCCCCTTCTGACTCATTAATTGATTGTAACTTTTATTTCAAAAACTCTTATACTTTTAATTTTACATTTTTCTTTTATGGTAGATTTTTTTCATTTTAACAATTTTTTTTAAACAAAATTATTATGTGCCAACACAATGTTGGTACATTACACCACCCTTCGTTTGAGAGTAAAATGTGTCATTTTGGACCATTTTATCTCTGATAACTTTAATTCTTAATTCACAAACTATTTTATTTTATTATGGACATGTTATTTATTTATTTAACTTGATCATTTTAATTAAACCCTTTATTTTATATATTTATGTAATCCTACAAATATTACTCTTAAATCATTCATTTGACCTATTTATTTAACTTGATTTTATTGATTTTTTTTTGAACTGTTTATTTACGAGCATTTCTTCTTAATTAATATGAGCATGGAGAAAAAAAATCTTTTTTTCAATGAAGCCTCCTTGTTATAAGTATTATTCCCAAACATTTCATTTAATATTATTACCACCTGTCCGGTGGCTGTTTTTCTCTTTTCACTAATCTCAACGACCAGGTATTATATGTTCCCTTTTCCTCCAGCCCCTGTGCTATCACAAATGCATTATTACCGTATTGCCACTTGATGATATAGGGGCCATCATATATTGGCTGGAATTTCTTGAATATAAGTTTTTCAGGATGACTCACCAGATGAACTCTCACCATGACCTCATTTCCTTTCCTGAGTATGGCCTTAGGTCTTCCCTGCCTCTTCTGCCATAGCATGCCCATTTTTCTTAACCAGTTAAGTGCTTGCTTAGCATCTTTTTTCTGGTTGATTGGATTCATCCCCACTGGCAATTTAGTCTCAAATGGATACAGAATATTTCTCCCAAAATGTAGCTGAACAGGTTTAAATCCTGTAGACTCATTTCTTCACCAATTTATCATGTTGACTATTTGTGGCATTTCTTTCACCCATTTGTGATGATCATCCTGTAAATAAATCTGAAATAAATGCCCCAACTCCCTCATTCATTCACATGGATTAGACTGAAGGTTACGAATTGATGTAAGTATATGTCTTATCGCATGCCTGTCCATCCATTTCTCCCATTCACTAGATACAAAGGGCGTTCCATGATCTGAAAGAATTTTGTCTAGAATTTCTACAGTCTTAAAGTATTGTTGCTCCAAAACTAGAATAGTTTGTTTTGCATTAGCTTGAGCTACTGGATATGCTGCTACCAGCTTTGAAAACACATCATATGTCACCATGAGATACTTCATTTTATTGAATGGAGGCAGAGGTCCATAGAAGTCTATCACTAGTAAGCTGTTTGAATGTTGGGCATATATAGGTTGTAGTAACCCCACTCCTGATGTGTTAGAATGCTTGGTTGCTGAACATACGGTGGATCTACCAATAATGTCTGCAATATTGGTGTTCATTCCCAGCTAGTAAAACCATTGTCTCAGCCATCCTTCAACTTTATTTGCCCCATAATGTCCGTAAGTGTTAACACATATTTAATTATTTGCTCCCTCATGGTGACCGGAAGAATAATGCATGTTTTTTCATAATTCACACTGTAAGAGTTCTCCTTTTAAGCAAGAGTGATTTTGGTCTGTCCACAGTGGGTTATTGGCCGTTTTTATTACAGGCTGATTGCATAAATACACCATTATTTGTTTGCACTTGTTATCTTCCTCTTGCTGCTCCTTTAATCTATGCAAATCGTCTTCTATTCCATTTCTTCTATCTATTTTGGTGGCAGCTATATACACTTTGTTGCAACTCAAGTGTTGTTATTGAGCTACCCGATATCGGCTTAAAGTGTCTGCCACAATATTTTCTTTGCCATGACATTATGCCACTTTGTAATTAAATTCTTGCAGGAACAAGCTCCATCTTATTAGCCAACTATTATTTAGGAAGCTATGATTAGTAAATTTGAGACTCTTATGGTCAGTGATTACTACCACTTCAGAACCTACCAAATACTGTCAGAATTTCTTGAATGCCCACACAACAGCCAGGGCTTCCTTCTCAGTTACAGTGTAATTCACTTCTGGTCCCTTTAGTAAATTGCCAATGAAACAAAGAACTCTGTGCTGATCCCCTTTCCTGTATCTGAAACAGTATAGCACCCAATCCAAACTCACTGCTGTCCATTTATACAAAGAATGGTTTGTCAAAATCGGGATATGACAGGATAATTTTATTTAAAAATCCCACCTTCATGCTCTGAAAACTACACTCATGCTGTTCATTCAACACCCACAGTTTCCTTTTTCTTAATAACTGCAGTAATGGCTCCATGTTAAGTGAAAATTTTCTATAAAATCGATTATAGAAATTACATAGTCCAAGAATAGATATTTATATATTTTTTTATTCTGGGGCATGGGAAATTCCTGAACTGCTCGAATTTTTTCAGGATTAGGTAATATTCCTCTTTTGGTAATTATATGACCTAAAAACTTAACCTCGTCAGTCATTATCTTGCTCTTGTTTAAATTAATTTGAATCCCCTTTTTCTCACACCCCCTCCAGCAACATTTCTAATTGCACAAACTGCTCATCTATGCTTTCTGATGCCACCACGATGTCATCCACATACATTATAACTAAATTCTTAATATCTTCTGACAACACCTGAGCCAGACATTGTATAAGCCCTGCTCCACTATTTTTTTTAGCCTGAAGGGAATCCAGTTAAAATTATATGCATGTCCATTATATTTAAATGCAGTATATTTCTGATCCTCTGGATGAAGTTTGATCTGCCAATAGCTGGCAGTTAATTCGAACGTCGAAAATATTTTCTTTTTTTGAAATTTTAATAACTATTTGCTCATAGGTGGTGAATGATTAGTATCAGCTATTGTTATATTATTTAACTGCCAGGTGTCCAAACGCAACCAAATTGATCCATATTTTTTACTGTTATGATGGGGTTATTAATGGGAAATGAACATTTAAATATAATCCCCCATTTAAGCATTTTGTCTATCTGTTCTTCTACTTTATGTCTATATTGATGGGGTATAGGATGTGCACGGGCTTGATATGGTTGTTCTTTCATAAGCCTTATCCTGTGTTCATTCCCTTGGATTAGCCCAGGAACCTCAGAAAATATGATTTCATATCTATTGAATAGTTTCTTCAGTTGGAATCTTTGATTATCATTTATGCACCTTGATTCATCCATCTTTTCCCCTACCTTTATTTCCATTCCTGCACTTTGTGCACCACTCTGTTTATTTACTTTATCCATTTGGTATTTTGTAAATGGAATTATTACATTGTTTATTTCTGCCTGACTTCATTTATAATCCAATACACAGCCTGTTTTGTACATAAAATCTGAGCCTAATATGACCTCGTGAATCAGACCTTCCAGAATCAACAACATGTGCCTGTATTCTCCCTCTGCCATGTGTAATTTCACCCATGCCTGTTTGGATGCCAACTTCACCTTCTTACCATTAGCCAGCAAAATGTATACTGATTTTAATGGCAATATTTTAATTTCTGGGTCAATGTCACTTATTTTATTAAATATTTCCTGTGACATTACTGATACCTGGCTCCCTGAATACAATCCCTCCTACACTTATCTCTATCTTTGGACGTCTCTGAGGTGCTATTATGGGTGTGCTCTCACTACTTGTGTACAATCCATTTCTGCATTTTCATCCTCATCCTACCATCCCCCACCCCCTATTGTTGTCCAATGCCATTAGTATTTCAGCCATCTGCTCCACCATTTGCTTGCCAATCATTATTTGTTCCATATTCCCAGGTAAACCACACCTAACTATATGCATAATATGCTGCTCCAACAATTTGTATGCTGTAATTGATCTCAATTTCACTACTTGTCTATGAAAAAATGTAAGAAATAACTCCCCTGGCTGCCACCTGTCCTGCTCTACTTGAAACTTAACCTTTTCCTGAAGCTCCTCCTCCCAGTAGTTTGCCAAGAATGAACACTTGCATTCACCAAATGTTGCCAGTTTTACACATAATGAGCTCCACCAGAGCTGAGCTTCTCCCTGTTTGTGACTGCAAGCTAGGGCAATTCTTGCTGCCTCACTTAAACTATTCAAGATGCAATAGCATTCCAAGCTCTCTAAGGTGCTTGGAATCTCCCCTCTGTTCCCTGAAAATGTTTTTATTTTTAGCAGCTGATTTACTGCCTTCATTTTATGTATGTGCACCCATGTTTTTATATTCTCATGTTCCCTTTCTAATGCCTCTGCTTTTCTTATTCATCCTTCCAACTCTATATTTTTTTTTATTTCTCTATTTTAAAACTTATTTATTTATTTATTATTATTATTTTTTACTACATTTAAATATGAACTATTTATTTATTTTCTTACACGGATCATGTGGCTAACTCCACCTCCTTGTCCTTTTTTCTGTACCCATTTTTAATGCTTTAACTCCACCCAAAATATCTATACGTCTTTAATTTAAAAGAATAATTTATTTTAAATAGCATAAATGCCAAAATCTCTTTTCATTTAAAGAAAAAAAAAATTTTTGGTCAATTCTTTTTTTTTAAACCACTTTAAAATATGTAATTAAGCTTTTCTTGGATTGTTTACATTTCTTTAATTAATTGACATGATTATTTACTCATGTCAGATTCTGATCCATGTTGGGCACCAATTTCTACCAGGTTCGATCCAATGCCGCTCACACTTGGTCTGCAAATGGTTTAGCTGGGTTTAAACCTTATTTTTAATAAATTTATAATCTTATTTAATTATAAATATTACATGAATGAACCGACATGTTTGAGCAAAGTGGAGAATACTATTGATAACAAAACTGTCAATAATACCCATGATTAGACCGAGCTATGCAATGCATTACACGATCACATTTCCAGATTGTGGCCCGCCTCGACTGCTAGATTCAAACCCCTACTATCCAAACACTTTAATTGTTTCAGAGTAAACCCTGGGTGCCAGCTAGTACAGAACTAACATGTTTGGACAGTAGGCCCATAATCCAGCACTCGATAAATCCCTTAACTAGCTCAGTCTATTTTCTAATTCAATAACAAAATATAGTTTCAATTAGTGGTGAAAAGAATTGACCGACAAATAAAGCTCTAAGTTTAAAGACAATTTATTTTAATTAACATTTATTAAACTAATTTTATAAATCTTATTTATTAATATAACACATGCACATATATAATTCACACACCATAATATTTTATGAGAAAGTATTAAATGATATTTGAAATGAAATCAGTATACTAGCACACAAATACACACAACATTTTAAACACACCTATTAATAGTTTGTCTATGTATGCAATAGAGTTCTTAAACTTGACTCTTTAGGTTTTACGAATGCGATGGCTACTTTAGAAATAAGAAAATGTTATTACCTAGAATTTTGAATATGGATACTTCTTGCTGTTTGCTGCTTCTAATGAAGTATTTCTAACTGGTTAGATTTGAAGTTTTCTTGTGTAGGTTTGATGCTGATTATTCCGAGGCATTTTCTTTAAGAAAATTAGATATGGAGCAGCTTCAGGTTGTTATGCAGGCATCACTTTTATCGGGCAGATGGGCTGTTTTTATCAGACTTCAGGTTGGAGAAAGTCAAATGTTTTCTGAGGTTTTAACACTGCATTCTAGATTCTGGATCTATAATAATCTGACTGATATAATTATCTCAAACGCAACTTAAACACAACTCAAACTCAACTCCAACTCATCTCAACTCTAATGCAACTAATTGGCTGATAAAAAATTGTCTATTTACTCATGAGGCATGTTTTCATTTTGATATCCTCCAGCAATATCTGTTGTCATAGTTCTTTTCATTAGTAGCTAATCCTTTGGAGATAAGCTTTTTAATCCTGTTGTTTTTACATTTGTGATTAGTAGCCAATCGCTGAACTTGTTATTTTATATTTTTAATTAATAGCCATTGCAGAGTGTTTTTTAATTTTTTAACTTTCATTTATTCTTAATATTTAATACGCATACTTTTATTACATTTAAAGCTGCAGACACATATATAATTTAAGATCCATTCACTATTTAATTTTAAGATGACTTAAATAAAAAGTGATTTACATCTTTAAACTTTTAACTTATATTTCAATCAATAATAATAATAATAATAAACTCTTTATTTCTTTTATAAACTTTTAGTTTGATGCTTCTGAAGTGAACCCCCTCCCTTATGACTCATTAATTGATTGTAACTTTTATTTCAAAAACTCTTATACTTTTAATTTTACGTTTTTCTTTTATGAAAGATTTTTTTTATTTTATAATTTTTTTTAAAACAAAATTATTATGTGCCAACACAATGTTGGTACAATATATATATATATATATATATTGTGACAACCATGTAAAGTCATTGTCACATGTATATATTTATTACTAAAGATAAATAAGTTAGCTACTTGAAATTAATAAAGATAAATGGGTTAGTGACTAGAAATTAAAAAAAAAAGAAAGAAAAAAGTTGAGATTAAGAAATGTCGAAATTACTTTTGATTTTTTTTTATAGTAAGAGAAGAGGAGGTGGTGCATAAAGAAATGCGTCTCTTTCTCTCTTTTAAAAAAAATGAGTTAGTTGAATGCTTGAAAGTTATTTCTGATTATTGTGGGAGAGGGGAAAAGGATGCATAATGAAATGTGTCTTTTTCTCTCACATAAAAAATATTGTCATAAGTTAAAATAAATTGTAAACATAAACTTGAAAAAAATGAATTATAAACTTTAAGTAAAAATTAAATGAAATATATAAATATAAAACAATATGGCCATACAAATTAGAGGTGTGAAAGTCTGTTGGACTAATGGAATTCCATGGACAAAAAGAATTAATATCTGAAGGAAAAGCTTTATAATTATAGTTTGATTAATTAAAACCTACATTCCAGCCACTAATTAAAGATATATGTTGATAAGAATTTGTTGGAAATTAGAAAGAACTAATTAAAATTTTACAGAAAACAATGAACAAAAGAAAGGACAGTAGGACAGAATTACACTTATCTAAGGATTATGAGTAGAGATTTTGAAGAAGTAGCAGCTAAAAGAGAAAATGAAAGAAGAGCGCGGCTAGTGGTATTAAAGGGATGGGGGTTTGTACTTGATCTGTCTGACCACTGACTCACAATGTATAAGAGCTAAGCCTGACCTGCTATAGAGATACTGCCACTTCTATAACTGAACAACTTAAAAACAACTTAAAGAATCAAGAAGAATTAAGAACTGGAATGAGAAAATAACCAAATCAAATTCAAAGAGAAATCAATTCAGCTGACAGTGTGAAGGATATACTGTCTCTACAAAAAAAGGGATGATCTCCCACTGATGGTACGAGCACTTGAAAAGAACTGCCCATGGAAAACAACCACAAAGAAAACCTAGGTAACTAAAGCATGCATGCATTTTATTTTTATATTCGCAAATAAATAAAGAAGGAAAGAACTAGTCAATAAAATTTAATTAGGAAGAAATAATGTTGATAGACTTAGAACACTGCCCAGTATAATTTCAGGAGAACTTAAATATGTAACTTTAATATTCAATATATTTTACTCTATTTTATACTTGCTATGTAATTTATATAAGTATGTAATTGTTTTATTGTTATTATGTATTTTTTATATATTTGTGTGAGTGTTATTAAACATATTTATTCTTAAATTGTGTGTACTTGCTTTATTTTCCTATCACCAAGCTACAACAGGGGGGGGGGACTGTAATTTATTGATTAAATAAAAGGGCTGATTTTCAAATGCGCTCATGTGCTGCTTGTTTGTGAGAATCTCCCAATTATAAAAAAAATAAATAGCAAGTGCTGGACATTTGATAAAATTCTTGGAAATAGTTTGCTTTGTTCAGCAGCCAAGAGTGCTTGACCGGAAAAAATAATGCCAAGATAATATGTACATATTGCCTCAGGGTTCGGTCAAGGGTACAGGTATGAAGTGAATTTGTATCTGTATTTGCTCTCTGATTGTATTGTCATGGCATTGGTTAACTAATTAGTTAGTGATTTAAAAAAAATTGTAGTAAACTCAACTAAATAAAGAATATCCATTACAGTTGGAGGCTAAGCTGGGATAGTTCGGCCATAGCTAAATTGATAAATAAATAAATGAAAGGAAGAATAAAATTTTGTAAGATAAAAATAAATAAAATAATAGTACTAAGAAAACTAATAAAATCAACCAACAAATAAACCATTTCCAACAACCAACTAAAAACATTTCCATTACAATATATATATATATATATATATATATATATATATATATTGTAACGAGCACAGATGACGTTACATTGTGTTTTTATTATTAAACATGAAATTAAAATAAAAAGTTCGCATTTAAAAATTTTCTTTAAGAATTAAAAATTGAAATTAAATATCATCTTAAACTCATATATATAAATCACACAGAAAAAAAAAAATATTAAACGAAAACTTTATTAAAGAAAAAGTGTTTTAAAACTAAATTTTCAGTAGAGATTTAAAGATAAAAATATATATTTAAGTTTGAAAACACATTAATTAATCAGAAATGGAAATGATTGTTTTAATTAGTTAAATGTAAACTAGCCTTGGGCATTTAAATGTAAAAACATCAGTCAGATAGGAAAACAATAGAAACAAATAGCCAATGAATGAAAAACAATGGAATCGGACCTCAGTGAAAGGACCATATCATCATCATGATGTAATGTCCATTGGATCCTTCAAATTAATATAAAAGGACAAGTTTGAAAATTATTAATTAATTATTATTACGATGTGACTATATGTATTAGTATGGAGTTGAAGGTGAAGGGATTGAAAGATGCACTTTCAATTCCTTCAGCTGTTAAAGAAAAGGGAGTGAAACATCATTTTCTTCATTGAGGACCAGTTAAAGCAAAAACCTCCAGATGGATAAAAACAATGGCTAACAAAACAAATATCTTCAGTACGGCGTGGGATTTCCCGTTCAGAATTACAAACGACTACAAATTATGGACCTTTTAAAATCGTAAGAACTTTATTTTCATTTGAAATAAGAACTCTAAATTTTAAAACTTTTTGGTAAATACTGCAAAGAATCCTATCTGACTAAACTAAAATATTTATTAATTAGTTATAATTTTATTTGATGTGTTTCTTTTGTAAAATCATTTCCATTTATTTATTTATTTTTTGTTCTTTAAATTTTATCATGATTTTTGTTTTTCGTTAAATTAATTATATAAATGTTAAACTTAAGTCGGGCATGAATGGCTGTATAGATTTGTAAAATTATATTAGGGGAGGGTAATCTTAGGCTATTTGTGTCATAGTTGAATTGGGTCAATGGATGGGATATATTGGTGTGATTAGTAGATGTAATATCAGATTCACTATGGGCAGAATCATTTCATATGCCGCACTCACCCATTTGCCTATGGAAGGAATTATAAGATGGATAACGCAGTTCCTTTCTATGGAGTTTTTTTTATTGCTCTTCTTGTCAGATAGATGTAATATTCCTATTTGACGAGAGGCAATTTCTTCTCTTAACTTTTTGGTGCTGCCGTATTTCGTATTACATTGAATGCATCGATATATCAGATAAATTGACGCCAGTTTTGACTGCGAACCTTTAGCCTAAGGTTAAATAGGGATAGAATGTTTTATTTTCAAATGCAAATCTATGTAGTCTATTCATACTCGACACTAAATAAAAATGCATTAAATTTAAGTTGTTTATAGACGCTTGCATGGATTGGTTATCGGTTAAGTATGTTTTGGGTTTTCATATTTGATCAAAATATATAGACATTCGATAAATAATGATTCCTTACGGTGAGTATCTAAAATGTATTTATTCGGATGTCTTTTAAGTTATTGCTGACAATGCAAGAATCTTATGGGAAATACTATTGGGTTACTTATAAATTTCCCTCTGCAATTGTCAATATCAATGATTTTATATTTTGATCATTTATGTTTATTTTGAAATGTTTTTAACAGTTGTAATCTATGTAACCGATCTATACTCAACATTATTAAAACACATTTTTATAATTCCATCTGTGCGAACTTAATTAAAATGTAAACTTATAATATAATAGAAATTAAAATGTAAATTAAAATCTAAAGTAAAGTTAAAAATAATGTTAAATGTTAAAATGTAAACTGATATTAAAACAATTTTAAATCTTATATATATATATATATATATATATATATATATATATATATATATATATATATATATATATATATGCGTAAATAAATTTTTGTATGTTAATTACTGAGAGTGGCTTATTTTATTCCTTTTTATATATATTCTTAGATAAGAATTTATATTATATTATTTAATATCTGCTACTCCTTGAGCTAGTGACTTGGGCTAACGACCGGAATCAAAATTTAAATAAAAGGAAAAAAAAAATTTTTTTTGACTTACGTATCTGCCTACTTTATACATTTTTCTAGGTTCAAATGCTTAGATGGTGTTCTGTAGTGCATATCACGTTAAGCTCTTTCTCCAGATCGTTACAATATATATATATATGCATGTGTGTGTGTGCATGTAAATATTAATTTCTCTAACTGAAAGGAAATTAGGCACTGGATGTGAGAGATATGATTAAGCAATGGCAATTACTCATGATCATTGGTGATTTATAATTAATCTTTAACCTACTATGCCTAAGACCTCAGATTTGAATATAGGTTGTTAGTATTTTATTTTTTCAGGTATTAAACAGGTTTGTCAGTTTATATCAGATATTTAGTTCAAAATTAATATATCTAACCATCCAATATTTGTGGTTAAGTGAGTATTTGTCCAATTTTATATAGGAAATAAAAATAATAATCTAAAGCTGCTAAAATTGTGAACATTAATTTTTTGGAAAGTCTTATTTCTTAATGTTGGAGAGAAATTTGTCTTGTAACTTGAAATTGTTTTTTTATGTATGTAAATCTCACATATATATATATAAATTATTTTTTTCTATTTATTTAAAGGAAATATATAATACTGTTACTCATGTGGTGTTTATACAAAATTGATTATTATATATATATATTTATTTGATAATAAAATACATTCCATTTGAGAATAGAAAATATATCCTATTTTACACTTTAAAGCATTTTTGTGAAACAAATTGTCGTCAATTATGATTAGAAATCATTAATTATTTAACAGTTTGTCTTTTTTATCAGTGAAGAAAATCCATTTTATAACATAAATTTACAGAAAATTTTATAAAATTCTGATAAGATTGTGAAGTCATGATTTCTGTATAAATATTTATTATCACTGCAATATCTAAAATACCCTTTACTAAAGGTTATAGAAGCTGTAGTAGTCAGTATGCTTTCATGATAGAAAATCATTTATATTTTTCAGATATTATTCTTACTTGAATAGTGATTTTAACTTCTACATAATATTTTATTTCTAATTTTTATGATAATCTGATCAGCTCCAGCAAACATTAATTTGATATTTATACATAATTGTTAGGGAAATAATATGTTCAGATAAATACACAATATATCTTCTAATTTGGTCAATAATGGTTCAACTTACAATTTACTTATAAAAACTTTGTGGACTATAAAATTTGTATGATTTTGTTAAAATCTGTATAATAAAAATATATACCTATATAATTCATTTTGGTTCAATGACTCATAAACGCTTAAGATAATGCCATTTTTGATATAGTGGCAGAAAATTAAATTCTGGAACTAAAATTTTCTGGATTATGACTCACCTCTGTTATATTTTGTGTTTAAATTTTTTAGAACTGCCAAGCAGTTATTTTTTAATTACTTTTTTTAATATAGGATAATAAATATAAGTCCAATTTCTGAGACCTAGTAATATAAATAATGAATTTTTAAAATTATGTCCTAGTAAGAATTTATTAAATCTATAAATCTAGATCAAATTAGACTTTTACATCATATAAAAATGAAAATTGTTATACCTTTCATTTTTTGCTAAGATATTATTAGATATTTGAAATAGTAAATTTGATATGTGCATCATACTTGCAAACTATAGTGTCTGAGCAGTATATAAATTTATGGCTTATAATGATGCCAAAGCAGGATATATTGCATTATACACTAATGGCCACAACTAGTAAGTGGAAAAAGAATGTGAATGTATGACTTTTTCCAAAAGTATTTTTGTTTTTGGAAATTACTGAAAATTCTTAACTTATGCATGCCTAATATTTTATAAACATGATACATCATCATATCAACTCCTTTAAAAAAAAGAAAAAAAAACTAAAGAATAAACTCACTCTACTTAATTCCATTTTGAAAATATGTATGTGTTTATATATAAGTATATCAACTAATCTAAAGTAATATGTTTTTAAACAATAAAAGGCCATAATTTATCTTTGATGCTTATAAAATTAGAAATTGCAGTAATGATTACGTAACAAAATGCTTTGCCAAAGATATGGTTAATAGAAAATCTTTATTTTCATTGATGGTATTTTGTAAATATTTGTCTTTTTTTTGTATAATTTATTATAGCTTTTTATATTAAGAGTAATTTCCTACTATTTTGAAATGAGTTTTAGCACCGATTTTTTGGAATGAAACTATTAATAAGCATCAATTTGTTTATCTATCAATAATGTGTTTAAATAATTTCTCTATATTACTATAACTGTTAATAATATACATATGGAAATACATAAAAACAATTAAACCGTTTATTAGAATTTCCAAATTATTCTTCATAATATTGCAAACTATTAAATCTAGTGAAAAAGAATAATATACTGGCATGACACACACACACACTATATATATATATATATATATATATTAGAAGCCAGTCAACACTTAGACAATCCCAATATCAATAACAATCAACAATTTCAGACTGTTGTCTAGGCAACCTTTTAACAATAAAGGTGGAATCCTACATTTATTAATGGTTTAATACATTTATATAGACACTAAAAATTGCAACTTGAACACAGATATTGAAATTATTGATACAAAGAAGTATAAATAAATCTGTTTAAGCAGCTAAATTTAACCTATTTTGAATATTTTGGGTGCAATTTGAAAATTAGAATTGCAGTTTGTAATATTGTAATTGACTATTTATTAGTCTGCATTCAGAACAGGTTATATTTACCTATTTAAAGAGATTTATTTAAATTTTTTTGTATTAATAATTTCAATCTCTGTGGTCAAAATGCAATTTTTAGTGTCTATATAAATATATTAAATTGTTCATTGTTATTGATATTGGGATTGTCTAAGTGTTGACTCGTTTTTAATGATTACTAACAAATCCATTTAGCCTTGAGTATTATTATATATGAAATTATTTTTTACTTATCAAGTGAACTAAAAGTTTAACACCTGAATCTCCCAGTCAGAAATGATAACCCAATTTCTATTTAAATATTATGATTGCATATTGATTGGATTTAAAGTTGAATATGTCCCAAACAAAGATACATGAATACAATCCTGCCTAATAGTATAGTGGTGGATATGGCTATTAAAGAACCAAAGCCACCAAAATGTATGGGTACTGAAGTGAGTTCAGATCCATATGACTATATAGGCTAATGGGCCTGGATTGAAAACATTAAGGTGTTTTCAGTTTAAGACTCATAGTTTTGTAGTTAAGTGAAGGTAAAAGGTGGCTGCTGGAGGGCTGCATTAGATCCTAAGATCTAGGTGCAGTGCGCTCAGATCCAAGGCTCCTCACTGATGAAGGCCACAAGCCAGAAACTAGTCTGGGGATATTGAATGAGAAGGCACTAGATGGGGATTTTACGCACAAGCCTTCTGGCATCCATTGATTACTCTAGCATGCTGTGTGTGGCAATACATATAGTGAGTTTTGCCTGTTTTATACAATATTACATCTTTTATTGCAAACAATACACACTTTACAATGGATGATGATAATTTTTTTACATTAGAGTACTCAGATAAATATTTAGTAGTGTTTATTCTAATATGAACAAAAGTTATTTTTGATAGAAAATGCAAGTCATAATTATTTTGCATGGATTTAAAATGCATTTGGATAACAAAACTGCATTTAATAATTAATTTTTATTTAGTCAAGGCATATGCACATTTATGCATGTTTATTACATATAGTGAGATAAGTCAGTTTTTTTATCGTTTCCAATAGGTTGATTATTTACAAAATCATTGAGTACAATTCAAAACACTATGAATTAATTTTATTCATTATATGTAAATATATATTCCACTATAGTGCTTTACATTATACATATATAGTTGGATAAATAAACTTTGGATGTTGCTTACTACAGTTTGTAAAATATTTTTATTGTATACATTATATTTATTCATTCTACATATAGTCATCATTCTTAATAAGAACTGTGTGTAATTATTGTCAGATTATTTCACGATCTATGTTAAAAAGTAGAATTATGAAAGAGTATCATAATGAAAGTTCCCTATAGAGTTGACTAACACAAGGTGAATAAAACATTCTCTCAGTAATCTCCCTATTATAAGATTTATTATTAGTATTTAATCAAAGGCAATGATTTACTGCTTATGAGTTAATAATGAAATGATGTCAGTGAGGCAGTAAATAAAATAAAATCAAATTAAATTAATTGATTACAAATGTAACTTTTGAGTCAATTATGAAGTTAAATTAAATTTACAGATTATATTAACACTTTTGGAACTTTTTATTTTTTAATTATGAACATTCATTTTAAAAAATGGAAATAAAATCTAATTAAAATATTTGTATCAAAATAACGTCAAATTAGATTTAAAGTTTATAAAAACAGCTAATGTTCATTCATGGAATTTTTGTATAGATATTGGTTATTAAGTAGTTTTGTTGGCTGCCAAGTAATAAGGAAATATTCATCAATATTAGTGTAATTTGTTAATATGTTTGCATCTAACATCATAAAATTATTATAGAGCAATAATACTGATGTTATGTGAGATATATGTCTAGTGAAAATCTCTTTCTTTCTTTTTAATTTAAATTTATAATTTTAATAAAATGCCCTACATCGATAAATTAATTTTCAAAAAGGAGCAGTTATCTTAAATTCTATTGTACAGCTATCTACTGAAAATTGGAGTAATCAATTAAAATCAGACAATATTAGGCTATAATATCTACATCACAAGGTCTGTCTTTAACGAAGAGGGATCAGGATTTAAAACTAGAACCAGTATGCTTAAACATTTAGCAAATATCTTTTAATTTTTTAGACTACTGTAACTAATAGCTAAGATTTTTGATGTCAAGTCAACTTGCTTACATAGTTATAAATATCTGATATCACATATTTGTTTGCAAGGTATTAGAATGAGTAGAAATTCACTACATATTATTAATTTCATAATAAACTAATTCAAAAAGATTGTGTTCACCTCCTCTCAATGGACATTGGCTCTACTAAAATGTCAATGTTTTCTCTGCTTCTATATAAGATCTTGAGAGTCAGCAGTGAATTCATTTTTTATTTATAAGCACATTTATTTGTCAAGAAAAGACGTCATATTAGTAAAGCTCATGCTTTTAAATGGATGTTTATGATTCTCATTTTTACATATAATTTAGTGCTATAAAATTAAATTATTCTACATATATGTAGATGTGCAACGTATATATATATATTTGAGACTGTGCATTTTTTTATTATCATAAAATGTGTAATTCTTTATCACAATAATTAATAATAAAGTACGTTATATACGTGTACGCGCATATATATGTATATATGAGCTTGTGCTCTGTTTTGAATATTATAAATTGTCTAGTTTTTTGCTATAATAATTTATAATGAAATATTATATATATATATGTGTGTGTGCATATCCATACTATTCTATTCATTTTAATCTTTAAAATAGTGAACTTTTTTTTTAGCTTTTGCTTTTTATGATTTTTTTATCATTATTATTTAGTATTATTATTCTACTCATGTTTATTAAATTTAGGCAAGGAATTATGATTAAAAAATGACAAAATACTGATCATAATATTAAAAAAGCAGAAATAATTTTTATGACATTTTAAAACTGAAAGATATGACTATGAATACCACATCGAAAACTGTAGCAGCAACAAAGAAGTCGTAATAGAACAATCTTATTTTTAAGTTGAAGAAACAATTTAAATATGTTGTTTGGTCGAGACAAAAAATTTCCATTTTTAGTTCACCCCCCTCCCCCGAATATTTCATTGTTAATTCTTTATGTATTAAAGCTTTTTTTATTATTTCACTTTCTTTTTTACTTGTAAATTAGTAATATATAACGAGCATACAATTTTGATATAATATTATTGCAAACACCGAAACATACTTATATATAAATGTCAGCACGCTAAACGATTTTTTATTATTAAACATTATTAATTTACGTATTTCCAGAAAACATAAATTTTTAGTCATGTTTACAAAAAAAGAGAGAACAAAATGATTGGATTAATAACAAATCTATTTGTTTTACCTGTCCAATCCAAAAAAGACATGATTTTACAATAGTGACTACTGAGATACCTTATCCAGCAACTCAAACCTTTTTATTAGTTTTATAATTTTGCCATCGTATAGAGCAACCTTAAATAAAAAATTTCTAATGCTTTTATATTGTGTTGTCGGGCATCCAAGTTTTATTTCCCTATAATAAAGTAAATAAAATAATTATAATTGATTATCTCATTCTAAATAAATGCGCAGTTGAATGTTTCCATTAGGAAGATATGGAAGAAAATAGAGACATCGGAGAGGTATTATTAGACACAGTGTTCAAATATTAAGAAAAAAAACATCACAAACTAGCAATTAAACAAAAAAATAAACTAGTATGTTCTATATGTGAATATTTTTGTGATTTTACAGATTGTTTTAGATAGTTATTGTAAAACTCATCTCTAAAGCAATTTTTTTCCATAGGAATTTAGAATGGCCATATACATTTACAAGCAGCAAATGTACATATATATTGTTTAAAAATTATTTAGTCTATAAACAAATTTGAAAAAAAGTGTGACATATAATGTATTTTATAAATCAAGAATGATAGACAATTGCTTTTTACAATAAAATATATACCATGGTTGAAACCTATTTTGCACGCAATATTGATTGATTTAGTTGACCAATTATTTGGTCATAGTAAAATTCTCAATTTTATTATTAATCATATTGTTTATTGGTAATGGTATATATTTCAAGGTAATCATTGTTAGTATATATATTATCTTTTAAGTTTAACATACATTAAAAGACAATACTCGTATATGTAAGTAATATCTAAACACAATGGTTAATATAGGTAAGAGAAATATAGTATCATTAATATATCATATTCATAAATTTTCATTGTTTTCTGTTAATGCTGTATTCTTTTTTGGTACAATGCCCAATGATTAAGTTACATTAACCTTCAAACATAATTGTCAGAATTTTATGAAATTAAAACTTTTTTATTGTTTGATCTAAATCATTTTTTGAGCTAAATAATATAGCTGCCAAAAACATATAGAGAAATTACTGGAGCTTAAAGAATAATAATTAAGATTTCATTATTTTTTATATAAAAGTCATATATGCTATCTAGGATTTATTTACATTCTGTTCTTAGAAAATCTTTAGTAGTATTTTATTGCAGGAAAGAATAATATATATATTTTTTGATAAGCCTGATATATATAGATATTATAAAGTGCAGTGGTAATTTTAGCCTGAGATTTATATTTTACTCTATTGATACACAGTAGAAAATGTTAATCAAGAAGCATAACTAACTGGAGTAAGTATTAGAATAAAATATTGAAAAGTAAAGACAATTTTTCTTGGAATTGCTTAGGGTAATTATATAAAAAAAACTGTAATTGTAGTAATGTTATTAGCTCAACAAGGATCTAGCTATTGAAAATAGAGAATATTTAGAACTACATAATGCACTAATATAGATTTTTTAAATACCATATTAATAGAATCATTGGATAAGTTACATAATGCATCTCAAGGGTTGTGGTTGCTGTCAGAGTATCATTACCTACTTTGGCTTTGAGAAGATACATTAAATTCTAATTTATAGAGCTTTTTGATTACCAAGCAACTAATAATCTTATGAAACAATAACTAGCATTTTCAAATGCATATACATGACTTGAGATTTCATCAAGGCCATATAAACCTTGGAATTTTTCAGGTTGTATATATTCAGAATGACCCACAGTTAACTTATCTAATTATTAAATAGTGATAATAAATAGGTAACTATATATAAAGATTTCAGATTTTGCCTAATGAAAAATAATAATAAATTATTTGATGCATACTCTTTTAATAGCAGAAGAGGTGTATTTTTCTTATAGATTCTGAGCTCATTGTAATCTTTTATATATTTTAAAAAAATTGGAGCATATTGGTAAGTGATATGATATCCCTCACCATTGAGGCAAATTGTTATAAGAAAAGAAAGAAAATACCAATTTTTGTTGGCCTTGATTCTAAATGTCACATACTACATGAATATTAAAAATAGATTAGAGATGAGATTTTCTACAAGGAAGATCTACACAGATATGAACTACTAGATGCATAATATAAAAACCATTAGTAGTAATTTCAATTATTTTCAGAGAGGATATATATATATATATATATATATATATTTATTAATAATATTACAAATCGATGTCTGTATTTCTTCAAAATAATATATGTAATATTTCTTCAAAATAATATATGTAAATTTATAAATAAATATTAAAAAATACAGTATTTATTTATAAATTTACACAACACACAAACACACATACACGTATATATATATATATATAAGGGGTGGGATTGTTGTTTGTCAAGCCTTATTTGAATAAGCCTTAAGTGTGAAAAATTTTAAATTTTAATTAATAACAATTGTAAAATATTAAAATCAGTGAATTACATCAATGGTATATTATAGTGGTTGCTAGGTTGTATTTTTAATATTCAGTAAATTATACCCTTAAATATCCTGAGAGTGATAAAAACTTAGACTGTTCAAGACATACTAGAAAATCTGCTTGAGTGTAAAAGAGATTTTATAGGCATTGTAGGATTTCAATAATATTGTACCGGTCGAAAAACCACCCACACCAACACGACCCAACCGCAAAGTCGGATTCAAACTTAGTTGAACCAAACTGACTTCAAACCCAACTCATGAGCTCAGATCAAATCAATGGATGACATATGTCGATGGTACATGACTATGCACCAAGAAACTAGCTCAACGGATGATGATTTGAGATCGCTGATCTGATGTATAATAAAATAACTAAGGATATTTCTAAGTCAACTCATATATGTATATGTTCAGGTTGCCAATACAGACAGCGAGCATTAATATTAAAATAATTATTGAATAAGAAAGAAAATTAAAAACCAAATGTGTTAATAAAATGTTTAATAATAATAATAATTTTGTTCAACTTTTAGATTATGATTATATAGATTACCTCTAGTCTTTAAACATAATTTATAATTACAATAAGAATGGCAGTCCTTATTATATGCCAATAACTACTATGCAATATTCTAGAAGGATTATATATGTCTATGCCCTGACAAGAGAATAAAGGTATTTAGCTGTGACAGAAATTATGATTCTAATTCTAAACAAAAGAATGTGAGATTTATTTTCACATTCGCAAATCAATTCACAAAGAGCAAGATATGTATTTAGGGCATAACTTTACTATTTAACAGAAAACTTATTTAATTAGAAATGAATAAGAATTTGTTCAACTTTAATGAAATCAATTCATCATGATTTACGAGCATGAGAGTGGGGCTTTATTTGAGCTAAGAAGTAAATGGTACTGATGTCTTATAAGCTATAAAAACGAATATGAGAAATAATGGCTTGTCGGTGATTTAAATAGGAGGGTGGCTTGTGTTTTGCAAGTCTTTATGCCCTATCAAGGAAATGTGGAACACAGGGAAAGCCAGTTTGGGTCATATCCATGACCTTTGGTGTTCCAATATAATAAAAAATGAGCAAGTGGAGGAAGTGGTTTCTTCCTCAGTAATTAAAATAAAAATAGTATCACCGATGAAGCAGCAGATGGCTCGCACCAGTAACATTCAGAAAGTGATGACTCGATAATCATCGAGTATAATTAATAAAACCTATTTTATTTAAAGAATGCTCTACGTGATGACCTGAGTGTGGAATTAAAGCCCCAAACATCATGCCCTCCCTGAATATTAATAGAAAGCATAAAATTTAAATTAGAGTATATTCATTTATTTCCTTTATCGACCTTTTTGCAAAAACATTTTAACATTACATATGAATAAATAAATATTAGTGAAATTGAAAAAAATAGTGGGGGCATATGTTAGAAATAGATAATAGTTAATATCAGCTGTTAGTAAAATAGTAAACATATAATAAATTCTTTCGACTCGATGATTAATAGAACGGTATTAATCTAGTTCTAATGGGTGAGAGTTACTATAAGACTTAGTATTATATTACTTGCATAAGGCAAATGAAACAAAGGAGACCATCAAGGCGAAGGATTATTGGCATATAATAGAAATAAATGACATTAATGATTATTTAATATATATAGTAAGGTTAGATAAATGAACTGCTATCGTAAGAAAAAAGAAAGTTAACATAATACTACTATATACCATAAATAAAAATAATTTTTACAGTAGATAGCTTAAAAGGTGGTGTAAAATAAAGTTCAGAAACTGGCCAGAAAGTTGCCATTGTTTCAAGAAAGATATTACCATTCCTTCATGGTTGGTTTCTTAGATTACACACAGCAGAGTCCAGTTTGTAGGCGCACATTCTAAAAATTATTTGAACATGATTGATTATTTCATATTTTGGGCAGCATGATTGGTCCGGAAAAGGTTTAGTTAAGCAGCCACATTGAAGATCTTCTGGGGACTTATGGCCCAGCAGTCAGACTACCGAAGTTTAGCCCCTCACCATGATGGAGACACTATTCAAATTCATAATTTAAAGATGCACAGATTCTAGCAGCACTCCTCTAAAACAAATATGGCTTCTCCTTCTCCAAACTTTTCCAGGCTATTTATACTGTCCTGAGGTTTCCCGCCTATTCCAAATCTAGATGCCTTCAGGATAGAGCTTCTTGCATTATCAAAGTTATACATTTTTACTAATTGATTTTAGATACATTCCTTTGATAAGGCTTTCAAACTCGTTAACTTTGAATTCATTTTCTAATGAGAAAATGAATTTATAAATCTAAAAAACGATTTTAATTAGGAACCGTTCTTACATTTTAAATTATTATCTTTTTGCTAATTAATAAAACTTTCCCCATTGACTTTGGAAATGGACAATCTGAAAGCTTATCGAAAGAATGTAGCTTTTAATCACTAAAATTTGAACAAACTGTTTAAAAGTAAAATAAAACAATCCCGATGCAATGAAACTTTATAACGAATATATATATATTTAAATATTTATAAATATATACGCACAATCCATGCTGTTATAATATATATAAATTCATGAATAATTTTATCATGAATTTATTTATGAATTGATTAGTTTAAATGTCAAACTAGTTAGTTTTAACACACATTTATATGATACTATTTTTTAAGGAAACTAGCATGTATTAAATGTATAAAGCCCCTTTGCATTTGGAAATTCATGGTTAGTACTAGGGTTTGAAGTGGGATACATGTGAGATATTATGAAGCTAGGATCTAACTTAGATCCAACTGCTTCAATATAAAATGATAATTAAATAGTATTATTATCAATTTGGGGATATAAATATGTTTGGTATTTTATTATTATTCAATAATAATTGGAATGATTTTTTATTCTTGCTTATAATTGTTATTGGCATAAAACCATTCCTGCCTAATAAGATATTGGTGGATATGGTTATTAAAGAACCAAAGACACCAAAATGTATGGGTACTGAACTGAGTTTAGACCTATATGACTATATACACTGATGGGCATAGATTGAAAATATTAAGATGTTTTCAAAAGACTCATAGTTTTGTAGTTAAGTAGAGATAAAAGGTTGCTGCTGAATGGTTGCATTAGATCCTAAGATCTAGATGCAGTGACCTCAGATCCAAGACTCCTCACTTATGAAGGCCACAAGCCAGAAATTAGTCTGGGGATATTGGATTAGTAGGTCCTAGATGAGGACTTTATGCACAAGTCTTCTGGCATCCATTGATTACTTTAGCTTGCAGTGTAGCAATACATATAGTGAGTTTTTTGCCTGTTTTAATAACAGTTACAAGCAAGCATAAGAAATGGTGATCATATGATGTTTATTGGTTTAAGTACACATATATTGTCTATACTGAACTTAATGTAATTAGAATGAATTTGAGCACAGACTTTCAAGTTTCCTACAGCTATCTACTCCATCTTATATAAATAATGAATGTGACCACATATATGTAAAAAAATAAATGTTCTTTAATATACATATTTTCTACTGAACCAGAACTTATCAGTTCATCCAGATAATTTCCACAGACATATATAATCAGTGCTCAGTTTATATTTAACTAGCAAATCTTCATACTTTAATGGGCAGGCTTTAATTTTCTCCACCCTCCAACTCTTCAGACATCCATATTATTAAAAATCTGTGATGGAATGTTCATAACCTGTATTAATGCCAATAAGCCACCATGGGTATGATTATAAGATTGGTATCAATAAAGGATTTGAGCATTGCTGAGGAGTTGGAGGATAGAAAAAATTGGAGCCTGTCCATTAAAGTTTGAAGATTTGCTTAATGTAAACTGAGCATTGATTACATATCTTTGTATGAGAGATGATGATCTGGATGAACTAATGATTGCTGGTTCAGTACAAAATATGTATATTGGAGATCATAACATCTATTTAGTCATGTATATCATTTGCATGAGATGGAGTGGATAGCTGTAGGGAGCTTCAAAGTTGAAAGTATTTCTGTGGATTTAAGGATTGTTTATAATAGATTGTTACCATTAAAATTATTATTTTTATTATAATTTTGTTTTAATTAATGGACATTATATATATATATATATATATATATAATGTCCATTCTATTATTACATATATATATATATATATATATATATATATATATGTAATAATCAGAATTGTATATTGACACAACAAAACCTAGAATCCCAGTAAAATATACCAAGCCTGGTTGATAAGGGATATAAGGAGTCCCCAAATGCAACCATGTTTCAATCTATTCACTCGTACTCCATGAACTAACATTTCATGAATAACATTTCTGAGTTTACTAACAAGTTTTATTTAACCCGTGTTTCTTTTCCAAACAGGGAGAGGAATGAGACTCCAAATTTTATCACACATGCAACACAAATGGGTTATTATCTTAAGATAAAGTAAATTCAATTAAGGAGAAAGTAATATCAATGCTATAATTATTGCATAACTTAAGTGTTGTTAATTAATAATTTAATTGGATTGGAGTACAATAAGTATAATAATGGAGACTTAGTATATTTAAATAGGTTTACATTTAAATAGGTTTATTATAGGTGATAACAAGTAACATAATATAATATAAATTACAATCAGCTAATGATTAAAATATAGATAATTTGCTGCTATGAGGCATTATACAATTAGATAGGTCAATTAACATATTACAGTGTCATTGATTTATTTTGAGAGAATCTAATGACCTTCATGCTTTATGGCATAGATGTTTATGACAGTTAACATGCCATTTGATATTTAATTCTCTTCTCATGGTCTGCCAAATGATAAAGGTTTTAAGGTGATAATCAGAGACATTTATTAGCTACTATAGCATTAATGTTGCTGATTATTAAAGACAAGTAAATTAAAATTTGAGTATATTCAATACTTTCAAAAAATGAAGCAAATCATGATTTATCATATTGAAGCTTCTTATGGTTTCAGATAAAGTTATGAATATGAATATTGCATGGGGGAACAGACTAAATTATGGCGATATATGGTTTTCTATAAGCAAATTAGTAAACTATTAAGTATTTGGCAGTGCAGATGAGCAATCATATAAGATGTATGGTTATTAAACAATTCAAAATACAGCAAAACTCTCCATATAGTATTTTGAATTGTTTAATAACAATTATTGTGCTAGTATGAGATAGTGATCATGTGATGCTTAGTGGTAAGATGTATGGTTCATTTGTATCCGAGGATTTTATTAATGAATTAATTAATTTGAAACATATAAAGGTCAGAACTTGGATAGGATACTCAAAAGTCCTGAGTCTGTACACAAATTGCATATTTGGTGCTTATGCCTGAACCATTCAGCCCCTCGGTGACTTATGTTCACTGTTATGTGAGCAGCTGATAATTGGGTTGGTCTTTTCCATTGTCTTTTAAGGTTTAGCAAGATAGGGATATATATATATATATATATATATATATATATATATCATGAATCCATACCCACAACTCACAAAAACAATACAGCATTTAGACTAGAAATAATTATGTTTGCCTTAAAATAATTAGAAAATCATTTTGCTTTTAACATAAACCAAGCATTTAAAGTTAATGCAATAATAAAGGGACCAAATCAATAAACTAATATTTCCAGCTAATAAATAATTGATCCACATTATCAATCACATTTTAATAGTGGGGAGTACATTTTAAGGAGTTAGAATCAATTAAGAAGTACAAAATATACCATCATAACATATATCTATGGCCAGAATGTCTTTATTAGGTAAAATAATCTTTAGAAATCTTATTTTATAATTATAGTATTGGCAAACCAGAATAATCACTTATTAAAGACTAAATTTCAAGCCAATTTGGATCACTATAATGATCACCAGGTGATCAAATTTTATTACCATTTAATCTAATTTCAAAATAGCGAGTCAGGTTTGGAATAACTGGGTGTTATTTTATATTTGGTAGATTGAAGATAGAAATAATAATATCTCCAGCACAAACTTACTATATTTAACATATTCACTGTTTCAGTGATATTTGGCATCATATCTTATACATGAGAAAATAAAATCTTAAAACTAAGACTTCTAATACATAATTGACATCACTGTGAGTATGAAAGCAAAAGATAGATTACAATTAATAGTATGATCATTAATTTTATATTTTATTTTATGTAATATTAAAGGTTTTACAGACATTAAAATTACAGAGAGAAAAATAGGTATCAATTGGCATTTTACAGAGAGTAAGACATATGTCCATTGGTGACTCTACAATTTAACTATATAAAATATTTTGTAGATTAAAATTTACTTTGAATGTTCACTTAGATTTATAGAGTAATTATAGTTTTAGATTTATGAGTTAAAGTTCATTTCAGAGCTCTTGGTGGTGGTATTAGGAATTTCATATTTGACTTATTGGTGGAAGCATGTCTGTGGCATCATCATTTCTTGGTGGTGAATATGGCAGCAATAATTATTCTTAGGATAGGCACAACATCTCTTCAGGTGGAAATATCAGTGCAGCAAGTCTGTTACAGCAATAACTTCCATCATTATAGTCACTGGGTGTCTTCAGCACATAGGATGAAGATCATTATTCTCTGGGCTTGGAGAACAGCAATTTCTGCCTTTCCTATTCAGACATGTTAAAAATTAAATCAGCATGGATTCGGTTAGCAAACATTTACAAAATTTGTCAATGTATCTCTTACATAGAAAAGGTGGCCTATAATTCCAATAAATTATATATTTTAATAACACATTTTCTCTCCAGCAAAACAAGTCATTAGCAAATTATTTTAAGAACCAAAATAACTTCTGTTTTTTGTATATTTCTTGAACAGGTTGTTTTAAAGTATTTTACTTTTATTTTCATATAGGATATTAATATATAAATTTTTTTACAGTACAGATTTTTTTATACCTCCACACCAATATGTAATATATAAAGTGTTTGAACTTAGACTTTCACATGATCCTCAACTATCCATGCTTTCTCATATTCCTGAACACTTGATCACACACATGTTGAAAAGATAAACAATCACCAATATAGTATTTTGTGCTAAACCAACACTCATCAGTAGTTCCAGATTTATCATCTACACACATATATAGAGGCAATGTTCAGCTTATATTAAGAGAATCAATCTTCATACTTTAATAGAAAGACTGCCATGGAAAGAGGAAAAGATCATGATAGGGCAATTGACAGAAAAGATATAAGATCGCGGCTATATATTAATTTTTTGGATACTGGACATAATGTGAATTGTGAAAAAAATATTCAGGTAATAAAGTATCTTAAAAAATTACAAGGAAAAAAATGTTGTGAGACTTTGTATTCAAGAAAATTTAAATAAATGTGTAAACATGGTTAAAGGTCCAACACAATTAAAGAGAAAATGGGCATTGTTAGATTATAGGAAACTTTAGAATTATAATTGTAAAAATAGAAGGAAGGGATTATTATTATTATTATTATTATTATTATTATTATTATTATTATTATTATTATTATTATTATTATTATTATTATTATTATTATTATTATTATTATTATTATTATTATTATTATTATTATTATTATTATTATTATTATTATTATTATTATTATTATTATTATTATTATTATTATTATTATTATTACTGTTGTTGTTGTTGTTGTTGATGTTGTTATTGTTATTGTTATTATTATGAGGGTAGGAAGGACATTAATACATTTAATTATTTATGTACATATGTATTTTATTAATTATATTTAATGTATGTATTTTAATAATTATATTTATTGTAATGTAAATAATGTCTATTGGGAGGAGTTTCTTTAGGAGTGATTGTGCAAAAAGAAATATCTTGAAAAGATTGCATTATGGAATGAAAACTGGATTGATTTTTTAAATAGTATTTTCATTTATATGAATTGTCTATTTCAATTTTGTTTTAACCTCTTTATTGCTGATTATTTCATTGGCCAAGTGAGGTAAAAGCCTAATGTTTTAATTGGTCAATTTCACAAAGTGAAGTATCAAAATACAAATTCAATCATCAAAATATATTTTACTTTTTTTATTATATTCACTTTAGTTTCATTTATAAAAAGTATATTAATAATTTGTCAGATTATGAAAGTGAACGAAAGTTTTTTCAAAAATAAATTTCTCTTTATAATTGTAGAAATATTTACGAGCGGTAAATGTAAAACAAAATCGAAAAACGAATCAAAATGTTTTTGTGACGATATGATTTGTTTGACAGTTTTATGTTGCAGAAAAAGTAAATATTTTTTTATTAATTTTTGTTAAAATCTTAACTATTTTTTTAAAATAATTTTACTTTCAGCATATTTTATAAAAATAATTTATAATTTGTCAAAAAATATTTTTAAAATGGTCTAAAATATTCATTTATCATTTTCAAAATTAAACAAAAACAAATCGTAACTTTTCAATGATTTATAGCCATTTTCTTTGTAGCCTAAATGTAACAGCCAATAAGATTCGAGGCAGCTCCAGGAGGGTCCGCCCACTTCTTTTGTTAAAGTTTTGAATAGCATTTTATTGATTTTTTACTTGTAAAATAATTCAAGAGAGGGCAGCATCTTACGGAACTTTTTCTAAATTTTTAAACGGGTATAAAATCTTTACGGTACCATTAAAAGTGATGGGATTTGGACAGTCAGAAGCAGCATAAAATCAACATGTTTTTAACCATGATTGGAAACCATTGAGTTAAATTGATAATTTTTGATCTGGACAGTAGCCTAGAATCAACAAACACACACACATATATAAATATATTAACATCAACTCCCTATATTTATGTCTGTATTTAAAAATCACCATCTTCAAGAATACATTTATTTAATTTAAAACAATACTATTACCAGCTTCATTGAGGTATAAATGTAACTGTACATTTTGTAATAGTGTGTAAGGATGTGGATCTTTTTTAAAAACGCAAAAAAACTTTATTTTTTAGTGGTTATAACACACGATAATTTACAAAAATAAAATTCTAAATAATGTATATATAATTATAAAAATATCGATATTTTGAAATTCAATTTAGTTTACAATTCAAAAAGCTTTTTTAAGTGTTGGTGGCATATCGGTTAGCGTAGCTGCCTTCCAAGCAGCTGGCCGGGTTCGCTTCTCGGTCAACGCTTTGACATATATATATATATATAAAGCTTTTTTTTTTTTACCAAGGTATAAAGAGTATTATATGTCAGATGAAAATTAGCAAAAAACTGTCATTAAATGGAATTATAATAGCCTGGTTAGAGTGTTACCTTAGATTCAACATTCGTAAATATAAAGTCCTAGATTTGAATGCCTTTCTAATACTATCACTGATCGCAACATCTGAAGAAGAGAGGTAAACAATAGCACTCAAAGCAATGTGTTATATATTAATCTGTGTGCTATTATTAGAAGTTTAATGTGTTTGAAAAGGGTAAATAATGTTTGAATTTTTCTAAAAATATTTAACCATTAATATCAGGGGATGGAAGTAGCCCAACATATATTACAACCACAATACCGTTATCACAATATCTCAGAAATATATATATATATATTAAATAAACTGCTTTTTTATCTTTCTGCATTAATGATTTTTCTTGAATTATTTATAAGACAAAGTGTAATATGAAATATATAAAATAACAAAAATTGATATTTATCACTCAACAATAATTTATTCATTATCAACTTCTATATTCAAAGTGAATATGGCAATTGAAAATGACTAAATTACTGCTTGTTCAAAGTCATTCATTAATGCAACGTTTAAGTATCATAGTTACAAACAGCTATTATGTTTTAATTTATTAAACATGTTTGAAAATTATATTTGTCATTTTCGTTATTTTTGAATATTATTAGTTTATTGGAGAATAAAGATTTCTCTGAGTTTAATCTTTGCATCACTCCAATAAACATACTTATTTTATTTAACTATCTTTTAATATTCAGTTTTAGATTTCAGTTGTCTATTTATTATCATCTTGTCAAGAATATGTTACTTTCAGTACCATTTCACCCTTTTAATTTTTTCAATATTTTTACTGCTACCTATTTTATTTTTTATGTGATAAGAAATATTTAATTATGCCTTTTAATTTCTTCATCCACTGTTGTGTAGTTTGCAGTTTTGTTTTGCCTCCAAATTTCCAAGTCTCATGTACTAAACTGAGTGATGTCAGGGCATATTTATTAAGTTGTTTTTTTTTTTTTTAAATAATTCATATCAACATTTTCTTTTGCTATAATATTTCTATGAAAAACATTTCATCTGTATTGTTAATTTAATGAAGATATTTATAGCTATAAACTTTTTCCAGTTTATTATTATTAATCTTTATTTTCTTTTATTTTAATGTTATTGAATATTACTTGTTTTTTGTTTTTTTTTAATTTTTGTCATTACTATAATTTTTATATTTTCATCTGACACATTTTTTTTAGCATTTTCTACAGTCACTGAAGAACTATTTATAAAAGTAACCACATTGACTACTCAAATAATATTAATTCAATCTATATTTTATTTCTTTCTCTAATTGTTTGTAATTCAATAGATAGGCAAGATCCACTACACAGGAAAGATTATAAAATTATAAATAGTTACAAATTTACAGCTTTCCTTCCATTGCTTCTCAGTTTAATGCACAAAATATTTTATATAAAACAGCTGTAAAATTTTTGGAAAGACAGATTATTCTGGTATATACACTTAGCAAAATTAATCTTCTTAGTATCATCATGTAGCTTAATCACTGTAGATGTATTTTGGTAAATATTTTCTAAAAAAAAAGTTAATATCCTGGATATTTAACAAGAAATTGTTTTTACTGAAATGCTTTTATATAATATACAAATCCAATGTGTAATAGTAACTGATAAATCAATGATTCTTCTATAACTTGTCTTTATACATGATTGTAGTCTACTGTGATATATCAACTTTTACATCTAGCTTGATCTTTATATCACTTTCCTCTGTAGAAAATATAAAACAAACTTATGTGTATGTTTCAGAAAATTGATTGATCTGTAATTTCCCTTTTTTTTTTTTTCATTTTTATTCTATTTTAACATAAATACAGTGGAGCTGTGATATGCACTGTACCAATATATACTACTATAATTGTATGTTAACCAAAAACTATAAATAAACAAAAAAATAAGAAAAAAAAATAAAAACATTAAAATTTTTACATGTATTAAATTTTATAATATGGTAGCAACCATTTTTTTCTGAGTAATAATAATAATAAGAATAAATAATCATTCATGAATGAATATATAATTTCAACTTTAAAAAAATTTGAAAAAGAAAGTGTGTGAATCACAAATACATTCACATACAGAACATGTTAGTTCTTTTTTCTGTTTCTTCAGTACATTTTTTTTCCCAAAATACTTCAACAACATGCCTTATATTTTATTGTCTGACATATCTTCCCAATGAAAATAATTGATATTATGTTTTATTAGAATGTCTTTGAGATAATCCTTATAATGTAAATGGGGTCCATTCTCTCTCACAAAACTCATATTTAAATGCACCATAAAATAGTTTTTAAATAGTTTACTACTGTTTATTCATTTTACAATGACCAATTCAACAAAGGTAAGATTTGACAATGCAGGGCTCAATTATATCACATCCAGCAAGCTGAAGAACATATTGATTGGTTTTATGATCTTGAGATTATATTTTAAAAATTGTACAAATCATCAAAACTTTTCCAATGACTTTATATTGTGTTTCTGGGCATCCAGGTTTCATTTTCATGCAATAAATTAAGTAATGGGACAGCTCTAGATACAGCTAACTTAGTTATAATAGTTATTCCCTTGTGATGAACTATTCTACTCTCTAATTTGTTAAAATCATCAGGAGCACATCAGAGTCTGTGTTGAATATCACTGTCAAAATCAAATCCATATTTCTACTTATAAATGTATCAAGTTTTTAAAATGATTTATTTTCTTTAGTTGATAACCAGCCAAGCTAAAAGTTGTTGAAAATCTTTCTTTTATCACTGGGTGATAAAGAAGTTGAGTTTTTTTGAACATTAATCAGTAAATGAATATCTTTACAAGTTGTATTCAAAACATTAAGATCATTTTGTAAAAAAGATCTTTGAACTGGCAAAAATAGCATAATCCTCAGCATAATGTAAATCTAGAATCTGAGAAGATGAAGTTATTGTTTTGCTTCATATTTTGTTCCTATATGATTATGCATCTGTAAACAATTCCAAAAACTTTTATTATCAAAATTGAAAAACAATTGTTGGAGCAAGAACACAACCTTGCTTTCAAACAGTTTTTGTGATTAATGCCTCAGATTTTCTACCTGTAGTAAAAACACCTCCTCTCATTGTGTCATATAAAAACTGTATAATGTGAATAAATTGTAGTGAATAACCAACTTATTTCAAACAATACCATTAGAATTGTTATATTAATTAAATCAAGTGCCTTGATCAAGTGAATAAAAGTAATATATGTTACTTCTTTATTCCTTTCTTACATTTTTCTGGCAATAGACACTATTTCTGTCTCTAAAACCACAGTGAGTTTTTATGATTACAGTTGGAAGCAATCTATTCAACAAAATTCTTGAAAGTACATTTTCTGTAGTGGCTAATAATGATATTCAATAATAATTACTGCAATTTTGTGTATCATCTTTGTTCTTAAAAATTGGAACAAAAATATAGTATTTTTGATGTTAACTTTTCATCACCATATTTTATAATCTTTCAAGATATTTTATCAAAATCTAAATCTTACCATTTTTTAAATTACAAAAAACTTGACATCATTAATTGGATATTTATGTCCAAATCTAAGTAAGTAGATAAAATGAATATATCATTAAATGTCATCATCTCAATTTTTGTATCATTGTTTAAATGTCTATATGTTATTTTCATTGCATTGGTGATCGAGAGGTCAGCGCGACTGCCTTGCACTTGCAGGCAGTTGCCCGGGTTGCAGGTTCGCGTCCCAGCCAATGCTATGACACTTAAAAAAAATTGTCAACTTTTAAAGCAAACTTGATGACAAATCCAAAAATGATTTTAAAACTTTTGTGCTAATAATACTCTAAAAATTATCAATCAGATTTTAAAAGTTGGAAACAATTTTTTTTTATATTGCTAATTATTGTAAATAGAAAAAGGAAACAAACCTTTTTTTGTTAATTTATGTATCAAATAATGATATATTATCATTAAATTTGCTTCACAACATTTTATAAAGAGAACAAAGAAAATGTTTTCCAAAGAAACATGTAAAGAAACAGAGTCAAATTTTATAACTAGTTTATGATGAATCTATTGTTTGAAAACATCTTGTTGAACAACATTAAGCAGGGTATAAATAGATCATAAACAAGCAACAAAGACTAGCTTTTAACCCCAATCCACCAGTCATATCCAGCAGTTTAGTCTAGTTTATTTAAAGACTCAATTCAATAAACTGTTGTAGTGATCCCAAGAGAAAAGAGAAACCATTGGCTAAAACTATTTTCTACTGTAACATAGATACCCATATCTTGCAGACAGATTTCTAATATTTTTGAATACTCCATTTATAACAACAAATATGATGATTTTATCTAACAGAAGACCATCAAAATATGTATTACTAGACATTCATAAACCTCACCAATCAAACACCAGGGAATGCAATTGGATACAGAAACTAATAATGAAGTTTGTTAAAATAAGCCATTGCCTGCTTTAATAATGCATGAAGAAAGACTTAAACAGAAGAGTGCCATAAAGATGATCTATAACACATCACCAAAGCTACTGTATTTTTATCTAACATCATCAGTGCACCAGGAAAGTAACCACTATCTTTCGATAAACCAAGAAAGACACCCATAAATATATTAAAAGAATGATATCTTCAGAAAACCATGATTTTAAAAATATTCAAATATTTGTTATATTATGATTATAGGACTTTAAATCTAAAATATTTCTTATTATTTTGTTTTAATATTTTGTAAATATTTTATAAATTTAGTGACAGTTGGAAGTATATTAGCAACAGTATTATATATTCATTGTTAATAAATTATTTTTTTATTAAACCATTTAATCTGTGTTTGCTTATCAAACTCAATTTATAACATTATACTTTTAACATTCAATATACTAGTAATATTCACAAACCTGAAAAATCATGCAATTTACTGGGAGACATGCTGGGATGGTGATAATAATTTGTAAATGATGATCAGATGATGATAAGTTTTGCAAAAGCAAACTTTCTGAGAGTTTCCTTTTTTTAACCAAGCACTGATTGTATATATGTGTTGGAGATTGTGATTTGGTCAAGGTTCTACATAAAATATGTATATTGGGATTGTGTATCTTTTTCACATGTATGTGGTCATGTGTTTCAGTTGCTTGAGGTGGAGTGGGAGAATGAATGGACTCAAATTCCTGAGTTCAAAATCCCTCAAATTATTTATATATACTCTATTTTTTATTACATTAAGAACATAAATTATCTACATTTAGTATCTTTTATTAATTTGAGCACCTAATTTTGCCATTTTGTCTAATATGCCATCAATCTCCACAATATTGTTCTTTTCATTTATAATGAAACCAATTTCTTAAATCAATTTTCTGTTATTTTTTCTTTTAACTTCACAAAGACCAACCAATGTCCCATTAAATAGAGACAGTTCTTGCATTTTTTTTACTTGAGTGTGATTTTTAGTTGTAGATAGCCGAATAAAAAGTCATATTCAAATGGTATCCCCAATCAAAGATTATTATAATTTTCTGCTGTCAACTTCTATCCTTGCCTATATTGATGATTTTATAGCCTTCTGGGAATAAAGGCCATAATTTAGTTTGTCTGTCATGATTGTAACTATGCAAAAAATAAATCATTCCCAAACATATTTATCTGCCCTTAAGAAACCTCATTTAATATTTCATTTTAAGAACTACCAATTAAATGAGAAGAAGAATCATTATGCCCATTGTCTTATAGTCAGAGATAAAAAAATCAATAAACTCACTATTCTGGATGATGCCTATTAATAAGAAACTCGTTCATGTACCAATAATAATAGTAATAACAGATCGCAATGGTGTACAGAATGGATATTAGGAATTTGTTCTGTAAGTTTAAAGCCTTTAAGAGAAAGTTTTTTTTTCAGTTTACAGAAAACCTTGAGTTTGCTATTAACTGAAAGGAGACCCTTTGGTTCCGCTTGGATGCCTTAAAGGAACTGAGCAAGGCAAATTCCTAATGTCCACTCCATACATTCTTGTCATTGCAGCTGTTATTACTATGTGATTATTCATATAGTATACGAACATGGATGGGCTGCTCACCAACATGCATTAACCAGTGTGGTGAGTTTATTGGCTTTTTACCTCTGAGTTTAAGATCAAGAAACATCATGGTCTTTCTTCTCAGTGCATGATAAGGCAGAATGAATGTTTGTGTAAATGATAAATTTTATTCCCAATACATATATACAATTATGACAGACAAAAATAAAGCATGGTCCTTATTCCCAGGAGGCTGCAAAGTCACCAACCAAGGCAGCAGTTGGTGGCTGAAGACAAAGGGTGCTAACAATCCCCTTATTGTGGACCCAGGCTGTCATTTGATAACAACTTTTTATTTAGGTGCTTACAACTGCAGATCACGTTCATGTGAAGGAAGATTACAAGAATTAGAAGAAGAACTGTCTTATATTAAATGGGACATTATTGGACTTTGTGAAGTTGGAAGAAAAGGTGAAGAGACAATTGATTTAAAAAGTGGACTTATACTTTATTATAAAGGCACAAATATTGGAAATACAAGTGGAGTAAGATTCATTATAAATAAAAAGTGGAAGAACACTATTGTGGAGATTGATGGTGTATCAGACAGAGTGGTAAGATTAGTTATACAACTTAATAGCAGAGTACCAAATGCAGATAATTCAGGTTTATGCCCCAACAAGTTCTCATAATGATGAAGTAGTAGAATATTGTTATATGGATGTACAAAAGGCTTTTAAAATTGTTGTGGGAGACTTTAATGCTAGAATTGGTTATGGTAATAGAAATGAGAGAGGACATAGACTTGATGAGTTTGCACAAAAAAAAACCCTTTATATTATGGATTCTTTTTTTGGGAAAAATGTTAAAAGGAAATGGACATGGAAGCATCCAAATGAAGGTACAGCAGAATTGGATTATATTTTGACTAACAGGAAATACATATTTCAAGATTGTAATGTTCTTAATAAATTTAACACAGGAAGTGATCATCGATTAGTAAGGTGTAAGTTACATGTTAATGTAAAACTAGAGAGACAAAAATTATTAAGAAAAACAATATTTACAGTTGATATTCCTAATCTTCAGAAACATTCTAATGAATTTAAATTAGAACTTAGATTTGAATGAAATTAATATGAAAATAACTGATACACTTTTAAAAACTGCAACAAAGATAGCTGGTAGAAAAAAGCAGCAATTGACCAATAAAATTTCTACTGAGACTAGAGAATTTATGAAGAAAAGAAGGAATATGGAGATATACAAAAATGATGCATTAAAAAGGATTGAATATTTCGAATTTTGTAAAATGTTGTGGAAAAGAGTTAAAAATGATATAAGAAAGTATAACTGTGAACTAGCAAGGAAATTGTAGAAGAAAATAAGTCTCAAGAGTGTTAAACAACATTTTGGTATTGGTAGGAAATTTATATCTGTAATAAGAAAAAAAGATGGAATTATTACTAAAAAGAGAGATGACATCATGAAATTGGTAGAATATTTTTATCAAGAATTATATAGTAATAAAGAACAAGTATCTTCTATATCTATTACATCTTCTGAATTGCCCAGGTAATGATGAAATTATAATTGATATATTTAAAGAAGCAGGTGAAGAAATAGAAAAAAAAATTGCAAAGTTATATACCAAATGTCTAAATGATAAAAATGTACCAGATGATTGGAAGAATGCAATAATAATATTAATATTTAAAAAAGGTGATAAAAATATATTAGAAATTACAGACATATCAGCCTTTTATCAGTTTTATATAAAAAAAATTATCAAGATAATTACAAATCATCTACAGAGAACATTGGATTTCCACCAGCCAAGAGAACAAGCTGGATTTAAAAGTGGTTTTAGTACAGTAGATCATATCCAGGTATTGAGAGAAGTTGTAGAAAAGACAAATGAATATGAGTTGTCATTATGTTTTGGATTTGTAGATTATGAAAAGGCATTTCATTCTATAAACATTTCTTCAGTGATTAAAGCATTGGATCATCAAGGTATAGATCCAGAATATTGTCATATTTTAAAGAATATTTATAAAAATGCAACAGCAACAATTAGTTTACATAATGATACTGGGAAAGTCAACATTGAGAAAGGTGTAAGACAAGGTGACTCCATATCTCCAAAACTTTTTACAGCAGTGCTGCAAGAAGTATTTTGTTGATTAAAATGGGAAACTAAAGGAGTGAAAGTAAATGGAGATTATTTAAGTCATTTAGATTTCCCAGATGATGTAGTTGTTTTTGCAAATAATGCTTCAGAGCTGCAGGAAATGTTGCAGGAGTTATCAGATGAAAGTAGGAAAGTAGGACTAAAGATAAATGTTAAAAAGACTATAGTAATGTTTAATTGATTTGCTCAAAATATGAAAATAAAAATTGATTATGATGAATTAGAAGGTTAACAGTTAAAAATAACTTGGTCAGATTATTAATACAGATGGAAACATAATGGAGAAAATTAATCATAGAATTAAACTTGGTTGGAGTGTTTTTGGTAGAAATAACTTGATACTAAAATGAAATATGTCTATGTGTTTGAAAAGAAAAGTTTTTAATCAATGTGTTGTACCAGTTCTTATTTATGGGTCTGAGACTTGGACACTTAATAGAAGAGCAATACAGAGACTTCAGACCACTCAAAGAATTATGGAGAAATATATGTTGGGAGTATTAAGAAGAGATCGAAAACGCAATGTATGGGTAAGAGAACAAACAGGCGTTACTGATGTCATTGAAAAAACTAAAAGATTGAACTGGAGTTGGGCTGGACATATTGCTAGAAGAGATGAGGACAATTAAAATTTTAAACTGGATTCCAAGAGATTATAAATGACACAGAAAGAGGCCACATGTGAGATGGATGGATGAAATAAGAAAGTGTGCAGGGGTGATGTGGAGAAGAGAGGCTAAAGACCAGAGAAGATGGATTAAACTTGTAGAGACCTGCATCCTGCAGTGGATTGATAATGGTTAATGATGATGATATGCATTTTCAATTTAATTGATTTATTTTTTTTACTTTTGAATAAAATTGTACATCCTTAATTTAAATCTAAGTCAGCATTTCTAAATATTGATTGGGATTAATATTTGACACCAAGAGTATCTGAATGGATCCAATTATGGAATGAAAACATATATTAGCTAGTCTTATTACATATATGAAAACTTCGCAGCGAATAATATTATATAATTATTGGTGTTAGAATATTAATCTCGTTTTATTATATATATATAATAAATCGTGGCATTTGCAAAGGCTTTCATTATATAAATGCGTGCATATTTTTATATATGCATAAATATTCTTGTATCATTAAAAATGAATTTAGTTTGAAAAATTTTATTTTGATAATCCATGTCACTGATTGGATTTATATTTTGAAATGATTCAGAAATAAAAACGAAAGGGAGTGGTTTATTATTTACCCTTTGGGGATTAGGAGTTAAAGTTTGAATTTCATATTATAAATTTTAATTTGCAACTACTCTGTTAATTGAAATAGTCATATTGATTAGAATATTTACAAAATATTCAAACATTAGTTACTAATTAAACTTTTCTACAGTATACTATTTGTATAATGAAAAAATACGTTGTTTTTATATTATTATTTGGTAAAATAAAATCACAAAAGACAAAAATTAAATGATACTTAGCACATAACTTTTTTTTTTTCTGTATGAATGTCTTTCTTTTAATATTTTAATATCGCGCTGTCATTACTGCTGTAAATATCAAGTAGGATTATTTTTCGAATACTTGTAAAGTAAATTAGCTTCAAACAGAAAATCAGTTTTTAAACAGTTAATGTTTAAAATATTTCCTTCTTTAAGTGTAAATTAAAGAAATCATATTTTTGTTAACTGAATGTAATTGAATTAGTTGTATCTCCGAGTTAAAATGGCATGTCAGATTCTTAAACCATTGGCTTGGAAATATATTGGTATAGCGGCTTCCTTCAATCAGGAATTCTTTTTCAATACACACCCTTCCTTTGGCAACCTTCAGAAAAATTCTGCATGCATTTTGAATTGGCATGAGATATTCCCACAGGTAGACCATAACTGTTGAGTCAAAAATTTTAAATTGCTTTTTGCAGACTTATAGCAAAATGTTCAATAATTTAACTTGTTTGAATGTTACTATTGGTAAATGAAATATTTTAAGAAAACTTTAGTTCACTATAAGCATCATGAATTATAAATTTGTTGTTTGAAATTATCAATGTTTTACGAATTTGTTTTAGAATTTTTAAAATTACTATATTAAGACATATTTTAATTTATTTACACACTTGTGCACACACATTTATAGCCTGTTATATTATTTATACTGACTTATATATAAATATATCGGATAAGACTTCGAAAACACTTTTATTGATTATATATATTTCAGAGAGGAGTAAAAACTTTTTCGTTTGATTATAGTTCATTTAATTAAAGCAAAATAAATGTTAAAAAATATTTTTAAAATACTCAACCATATACATATATATATGTATGTATTAGTAATTGCCTTGGAAATAATTGCACTAAATGCAAGCTCTTTAGTTTTCTTGTTCTGTGATCCCTTTTAACAACATAGATATTTTTCATTACTAAACTTTGAGGTAAGTTATTATATATCTACAAAATAATAATTGGAAAATTGTATAATTATTGTTTGTTTCTTTAAAATTAAAAATGATATATATGTCTACATAATTTTTAATTTTTCTAATATTAATTTTTAAAAAAACTTTAAGTGAAAAAATTACATTCTTATTTTTGCATTCAAATTTAATGAAAAAAAATTATCGATGTATTATTAAAATAGTTTTTGATTAAAAATGAATCCGATAATTCCTAAAAAGTGATAGTACTTAACGTAAATATATATATTATATTAATCATATAAATAAAAGTATTTTTTTTGCCAGCAAGTCTATTTTATAGAGTACATATACATAGGAACGAAGTCGAAATTTATAAATATATATATACGCGCAAGTGTTGTGTTCTTACTTACATTTGTGTGAGAACTTAAAACGTACCATAGAATAAGTATTTTTTATAAAAACTTCAAATGTTTAAAAAATTTAAGTAAAGTAAATTTAATATATATTTTAAACTTTTTGTAACTTATTTGTTTTTATATTTTTTGTGTATGTATTTAATTGATTTTGTCGTTAAATAAAACTTATGACTACAATCCCAAAAATCATGTTTTTCTTGTTAAAAATATACCACCCAATTTTTTAAATAATATTTAAATGTTTAAGTATACTGAATTCACTAACATAGACTGTATAGCTTAGTTCTTTAAATAGTTAATAAAAACAAAATACCTTTTTTATATATACACAGTGCAAGTACAAAATGATTGTCAATAAAAATGACAAATGTATATTTCTATACTGTAGTATAAAAGTAAATGAGATTTAAAAAAAAAAAACCTCTTTATTTTGTAATAATGTAGTAAAAGATGATTAACATAATAGCTTTTTAGTTTAGTGTGCAAGTATTCACACTTTCATTATATAATAATATTGTTACCGCTTCTCAATTACCCTTATATATAAATTAAAGGAAATGAAAGAACAGATGTATAATAAATTTTACATATTTCAGCTATTATTTTAATAATTTGTTTTTTAGGTCATGAAGTTGTAAGTTTTTAAAAAAAACATTTTTTTTAAATGTTATTATTATTATTTTTTACTATTGTATATTTTACATTATCATTATAATTTTTCTATAATGTATTGAAAAAAAAATAAAAGATCTGAAGCTTGGTTAGTCATAAGAAAGGCAATTATAAACTTGTGGAAATAAAATATTTTATTACGAGAATTTAACTTTGAAATAAAAAAAAATACCATCACACTTCTATTATTAAGTAAACAATAAAAATTTGTTTATTTTATGTCAATATTTTTATTATAAGCTTTTACTCTTTACATATAATTTTTTTGTTTTTCAAGACTTTCTTAAAAACCAATCTCTTAATCAAATATTTTTTGTTTATAAGATTTTTATCCTTTATTTTATTTTATTTTATTTTTATTTGATAATAAGCCAATATTTTGTATTTATCCCATAACAATAATGTACCATAATATTTTTTTTTTATAATGGAGATATAAAATGTCACTAGTTTATAAGAAACTTTCTAAAATAATACTCCACTAATATGTGAAATAATAAAATGAAAAACAGTAGGATCAGTCAAATAACACACATAAAAAGTGAAATAATGATTTTAAATAAACAGCCAGTTCAGGGCAAAGGCTTCTTCACTTCCCACCCCCATAAAAGAACAGCGAAGAAGAAAAAAAGAAATATTCACCAAGACTGCCAATTTTTAAGTGGTGAGAATATATAACAATTATTCTTATTTTATCTTCTAGCAAATGATAATTATTCATTTATTAACAAATGTTGAATGGTTAACTTAAATGTCTTTGGAAAAAGGTCCTAAGCCACTTGGAAACATTTCTTTTCATTCACATTAAAAACAAAATTATTGCTCTTTTACTATTATCAAAATGTTTGAATAATATAAATAATTTTGTCAAAAGTACAATGCATTTTGTAATAATTGTACTTCATTGGATGAGTAAATATAACAATTTATTTATTTAGTAAAAGGTATTATAATGAACAAACTCCTTCCCCTGACTATGCCAATTTTGAAATAAATGAAGTTTTATAGACAATTTAAATAAAAAATATTGATGAAATAGATTTAAGATAAATTGGTTAAAATTTTGAGTTTAATATTTCAAATGAACACATGAAAACACAATTGTGTATGATTATTTCAATGCATACACATGATGTGTGACTATAAAATAATTACTTTCCCATAGAAATTCTTTTTATTCTATTCTAAAGTCAGTTATTGTAAGTTTAGTAATAAATGGACATGAGATGATACAGCTACAATATCCACATCCTTAAACCTGTTTCTGGCTTTTGCCTTTGTCAGTGGGAATTTAAAATTTAAAGCTTAAAATAATGTAAGTCTACATCTACCAACCATTTTTTACAACATTAGATTGTTCATGATAATAATCTGAAATGATATTACTTGTTTTAACTATTAATTTTTAATAATAAAAATATAATTGATTAGTTTACTGCATGGGAATTTATAAGGAATATTAGCACAAGAAATAACAAAGCCACCCCATGATCTATAGAACTTGAGCTCCAGACTTTTCCATTCCACTACTGCATTAAACTATGCAAAACAGATTTTATAAATATCATTTATAGAAAAAAAAACTTTACAAAAAAAACAAAAAAACAGATATATTCATTAACTGAAAATGTGTTCATTGATCAAACAATATCATTTGATCATCATATATATTTAAAATTACATCATAAGTTTAGATGGGTTTTTTGAATCACTAAAATGCTTAATTATATTTATAAAATTTATACTAAAAATATTAAGACATCACATTACTTTCTCTGTTTTTTCCAATATCTATTTTTTCATTACAGATGAACAATAGCCAGAAATTATTCTGTGTAAGTTGCTGTAGCATTATCAACTAGGGTCACTGATTATTCAAGTTACAACAAATTTTTATGAAGTAGAGTAAATGAAGTCAACCACTATGTTTATTATTTATTTGAGCAAACTAAGAAAAATAAGGCATATCTAAAAGATAAACACTTTAAAAAAACAAAGATAACTATAGCTCTTAACTGACAAAAGGTGTAATATTAAAGATAGTTATTGTGTATATATTCTTAATAATAACATTTAAATATTTTTACTAAATTTTGGATAAATAAAATGTACATCCATAAGAGTATGTGCATGTATAATAATTTGTAATGAATTCTACATTTCCTAAAAAAAAAAAAAAAGGTACTATATTTTTATTGAAGGTACTCTTTTTTAAATTGACTTTAATGTTCGGTTTTTATAATTATTAAAAAAACATTCAAAATTTAAAAAAAAAAGTATTACAAATAAACTATTTATGAAAAATGTCAACGATTATTTTTACTAACATGTAAAAGTGTTGAATGAGTTATTTGTCACTTAAAAAAATCTAATTAGTATATTTTTATCCATATAAACAATTGACAGACACGTAAAGGTTTTACATTTTAAAAATATCATAGTATTGATTGTTATATGCCACAAAGGCATTTATGCTTTACAATATTAAATATAATTAGATAATTTTTCATTATCAAAAAGTATAGTAATTTTTATAATTATTTTTGATATAGCGTATTTATATAAGCATACTTTATAATAAAATATTAACATGTATGTATATAAAGAAATAAGAGTCTATATTCTTGTTTATTGAATTTTTTTTTTTTTTTTAACATTTTGACAGAGTCAAGCTTTATTAACAGGTCATCATTTTTTAATTAATACCTCATTGCATTTATATAATAGTTTTTTAAACTACAATAGAAAAATATCTATCATTACATATATAAACATCAGGGACATTTATTTTCTTAATATTTGTGATACATGTACTTTTTTATATTTATTTATCTTAATTATAAATATTTTTTGTTAGTGATTTGAATGTACTTGTAATGTAATATATATATATATATATACATATATACATATATATATATATATATATATAATTAGAGGGTATTTGAACTCAGAATTTCAAGCTCTCTTTAGTCACCCACTCTATCCGATACAATCAATACACATGACCACATGTGAAAAAAAATAAATAATCTCCAACATATGTATTTTGTGCTGAATCAGCACTCACCAGTTCGTCTGGATCATCATATCACAGACATATATATAATCAGTGCTTAGTTTATATTAAGATAACAAATCTTCAAGCTTTAACAGACATGTTTCGATCTTCTCCACTCTCCAACTTTTCAGTCACTCATATCATTGAAAATCTGATGATGGCATGTTCAAATCTCTTGTTTGCCAGTTTTTTATTGTCATACCCATGTTGTCTATAAGTCATTCTTACATTTCATATGTAAAATCTTAAGTCCATTCCAACACACAGAAGAGGGATGGGCAGAATAAGGCTGAATATGTAATACTTAAATACAAGTACAGTATATATACTTTAAGCTAGATATAATTAGAGGGTATTTAAACTCAGGCTTTCATGCTCTCTTTAGTCATCCACACTATCTTATACAATTGATACACATGACATACATGTGAAAAAGATAAATGATATCCAATATACATACTTTTATTGAACCAGCACTCATTATTTGGATTGGATCATTATCTCACACCCACATACACCCACCCATATATATAATCAATAAAGCAAGTCATATATAACATGCCATTGTTTTTAAAAAGCTTATATTTACAAATATATAATATAGGGAGTGTACCAATAGCTCAAACAAGCTCTTATTTAATAAGTGTGATAAGAGAAAATATTTAAAATCTATATCTAGAACATTCTTATCTCCAGACCAATTGGTTTCAAGCTTATGGTTCAGCTGGATTTAAAGACATTTTTATGTCTGAAAATTTCAGATTTTCTTCTCAATTGTTATGTAATAAATAAGTGCTGGGTTTTGAGTTGATATTTTAGATAGAGTGTCTGAATATTCTGGCTCCTCACTGAAGTAAACCATAAGATTGAAACTAATTGGTTTGGTGATAAGAATGTTGTAGATAGAGATTTTTAAATATTTTCTCTTACAGCACTTGTTAAATAAGAGCTTGTTTGAGCTATTGGTATGCTTCCTATATATATATATATATATATAGGAATATATAGCAATATATATATATATATATATATATATATATATATATATATATATATGTAACCATTACTAATTTTATATTAAGATCACAAATCTACCAACTTTATTGTACATGCTTCAATCTTCTTCATACTTTAATTCTTCAGCCATCCATACCTTTGAAAATCTGATGATAGCATGTTCAAATCTCTTGTTTTACAGACTTTTATTATCAGACCCATGTTGCCTATCCCTCTTCTGTGTACTTGAATGGTCTTAAGGTCCTACATATGAAGGATCAGAATGACCTAAATTCAAAATAGGTATAACAATAAAAAACTGGCAAACAAGGGATTTAAAAATGCCATCATCAGATTTTCAATGATGTGGATGACTAAAGAATTGGCAATTAGAGAACACTGAAGCTTATCCATTAATGTTTGAAGATTTGCTATCTTAATATAAACAAAACACTGATTATATATGTGTGTGGGAGATGGTGACTGATGAATTCTGGTTCAGCATGAAATATGTATATTGAAGATCATTTTTGTTTTCCTCATATATATGGTCATGTATATTGGTTGTATAAGATGAAGTTGATGAGTAAAGGGAGCATGAATGTCTGACTTCAAATATTTTTTAATTATATCTAGCTTAAAGTAATTAAAAGTATATATATATAAAACTATTATCGCTCTATTACAGCATCAAAATCTTTTCAAGTTTAAAATAGTTTCTTAATTTATAGCCTCTTTTCCACATCATACCAAAAAGTTTATTTCCTCCATTTATCTCACATGTTGCCATTTTTTGGGTGTTTTATATATATATATTCAATAATGACAGGTCTGATAATCATTGATAAGAAATTGTAATTATTATTTATCATGCTAGTTTGATTTTTTTTAATGTTTTGTAATTTTAGATTTTTAAAATTTTGTTGATATTGTGATATCAGAAAAATTAAATACTTTTTTTATGACTTATTAAATAAAAATATCCACATTATATATTTGGTTTATTTTTAATTATAGTATTAACTTTAAAAAGCATAATATTTAAAATATATTTAATTACTTATATATATATATATATATATATATATATATATATATATATATATATATATATATATATATATATATATATATATATATATAGTGCCCTTTTCTTTAGGTCATAATAAATTTATTATATCAATTTACTAAAAAAATTTAAATTTAAGATGTGTTCTCTTGGTATGATGACTATGTTATGCTGACAATCTTTTTAAAAGCTTAATTAAAGTAAGATGAAAATATTTAATGCCTAAAATTGTGCTAAATGTATATAAAACAGTTAAATAAAGCTAAATGTATAAATTGTATATGGTTGGGAAAGCTGGCCATAATAAAATATTGTAGTAATAAATCTTTAAAATATGTATTAAAAGTTGAATTTTAAAAGCAATAAACTATAATTAAATAAATATTATATTTTACAGTATAAATTATATTTAATAATTGTATTTAATATTATATGATTTAAAAGTAGTCTTTGTGGTAGAGGAATGTATATTTGGTTTTATAGTATCAAAATTATTATTCTAAATTATATTATTTTATTATTTCTTTAATATAATAATTGTTGCAATTAAATATTTAATTTTCCCAGACAGAATTTGATACAGTCTGTTTAAGTTATAAGTCATGTGACATTTAAATATTAGTACATGTGTGCTTGCAAGTTTTTTGTTAACAAACTTTCAAAATTGCTTTAAAATTACATTGTAGAATTGAAAATATTTATTTATCTACCACCAGATACAATACAAAGAATTAGCTATTAAAAATATTTAATTAGGGTTTCAAAATGAATGTAACTAATAAAAATTAAATATTTTGTTTTAAAGAAAAATAGATACATTAAAACTGAAGGTGGAATAAATTAATAAAATGTTGTTTTAAAAGTCACTTTAAAATATTTAGTTATTTTAATGAAGTATAAAAATTAATTTAGAATTAATATTTTTAAGTAATATTTTAAAAAAAGAATTAGTCATTATTTTGTTTTTGATTTTAATTGTGTAATATCAAAGTTATATGTAAATTAAGCCATCAGGTGAAAGTTTAATCCACCAATCAAATGATGTATTTATTTGGGTATAAATACAGATGCTCAATTATTTTGTGTGTGTTTCTGTCAATTTAATCTGCTATCGTTAATTAAATCTGCTTCCATTAGTTAAGTTTGCTTTAAATTAGTCAATTCAGTGGCTATAATAGCTCTCTAATAAATTATTTGAAACTGAGAAGTGTACCAATTGAATTGCTTAGCAAAGAGAGTATTATAAATAAATTATAAATTTATTATCTAAATTATGCATTGTTAGGCAGCTAAATTCCCTTACCAGACTTTTTGTCAAAATTTAATTAAATGTCTCATAAACATGGAAATACCAAGAAGAAATACCTACCTGTCTAAAGGGATTTTGGAAGTAAAAGTTGTAATTATAACTATAATCTTAATAATTTTAAAATGGAGAACTATTTTATCAGCTAAATTTATATGATGGACATTATGTGAAGAGCTGAATGGGAAAATTGATAGGAAATTTAAAATAGTAATGCATTTTTCTTTTGGAAGATAGTTGTATTGGAAATGGAAAAATAATATGGTAAAACTTTAAATCTTTCAATAAGGTGAAAGTAAATATTATTTTAAGGTAAAAAAATGCAGAAAATGTTTTCCTTTTTGGAAGAGAACATTATTAGTAATTTATTTGAAACTGTCAAAAAAATAATGGTAAAATGAAGACAGTTACTCAAAAACCATACATAATAAGTCTATATTATCTTAAAAGACTATATATAAATAATGATATTATGGGAAAACTGAGAATTGGAAACTAATAATGGAAAAGAAATATCCTTGGATAAGTAATAATGAATATCCTGACAGTAAAACCCTATATCTGATGGAATTATGAATAACAAGTAAATATTAATTGCTAGAAATATTTTTAAAATACGCAAAAATCATAAGCGAATGCCCAAATTCATATCACCATGTCAAAGACACTGTAAGATGTCATAGGATCCTGACAGAGTGAGGAAAAACTTCAAAGTATTATTTTTTAAGTATTATAAGTTTGAATTATTTCAATAATCACTATTCTGAATAATAGGAACAGTAGACTATTATTTTTATAAACTCTAAGGAACTGATTAGTGATTATTTTTACCAATAATTTTAGATTTCTACAAGTCAACTTTCATTTTTTTCATCATTTATTTTAACTTTCATTCATTATGTTTAGATGGAATCTACAGAGCATGCATCATTTTTGGGAAAGAGAGTTTTTCATCATCAAGTGTTCAAACAAAAAGCATAGCAACAAGTGTTGAGGGTTTCAATCTCTCATAAAGAGTTGGTAAAGAAATCCTGAGGAAATAAAAATATTTTTAAAGAACATTTATCATTGAAATTTGCATAGATATGTTTTTGACTTATTTTTTTTTATAAAACTAACCTAGTATTGATTTTATTTATTTATAATTAGAAATAGGTACATAAAAGATTAATTACTTACTAATAATATTGTAATTTTTTATAAAAAAAACAAATTTAATAATTTTAAGGAGTTTAATATTTTTAAGTATGATAGTATGGAATGAATGTTATATTATGCAATGTTTTATTTTTGATTGCAGACCAGAAGATGTCAAATAAGTGATTAACAAATAGAAATATCACTTAGGTAATAGATAGATAGAAAGATAGATAGATACATAGATAGATAGTTATAGAGAGAAATAATGAAACAACTCTAAAATGACTTGTGTGATGAGTGTATAAACCAATCTGTGATCCACAAATACATCCACATATTGAGTATGCTGGCCCAATTTTTTGCTATCTTGTTATTTTACAATGTTGTATTTTAGTTTACTCTGCAGAATTTTTTTTCAAAATATTTCAATATCATGTCTAATTGTAGCCCTCCAATGTATTCTGCTCCCTGTCATATCTTCCCAATGGAAACAATTGGCTTTATACTTCTATATAATGTCTTTGAGATAATTCTTATAATTTGGATGAGATGTAACTTTCTTATCACACCCATGTTTAAGTGCACCATAAACCATTCTTTAAAGAAGACTTACATTGTTTATTCGTTTTACATGTACAATCCAAGTAAGATGTGATTTGGCAATAATGACCTCAATAATATCACATCCTGAAACATGAAGAACATATTGGTTTATTATATATTTAAAAATTTATGAGACATGCTTAATTGAAACTTTTCTAATATCTGTATATTGCACTGATATGGTGTACATGTTTCACATTTATACAATAAATTAGATAAAATAATTTTTACATTCAGCTAATTTAGTTTCAGTTGTTATTTGCCTATAATAAAATATTCTGTCTTTTAACTTGTTAAATATAGCAGCAGCAAATTGCAGTCTGTGCTAAATATCAAGATCTAAATTCACCCTTCTACTTATGAAACTAAACAGGTATTTAAACTGATTTCCATTCTCAAGTCAATAATTGTCCAAACTAAAAGTTGCTGAGCATTTTTCTTTTATTACTAGCTGATAAAATCTTGAGTTTTATGAACATTAATTAATAAACCAAGATTTTTATAAGTTGCATTTTACACATTAAAGAATGTTCTATAAATAATCTTTTGAAATGGTAAAAACAACACAGTCGTCAACATGCTGTAAATCCAGAATCTGAGAAGATGAAGTGCTTTTAACCGATTCAAATTAAAATTTTTATCACCAAACCTGTATCACATTTTGATTTTTATCCAGTTAAGCTGCATATAAACAATCCCAAAAACCACCATTGTAAAAATTGAAAACAATGTTTGTGCAACTACACATCCTTGTTTAACACCACTTTTCATTTTAAATGCCAATATTTTCCACCTATAGTAAAACATTTCCTCTTATTTTCATCAAGTAAAAGCTGTACAACATGAATAAATTTTAAGGTCAACTAACTAATTTTAGCAATGCCACAGAAGTATCCTATTAATTGAATCACATGACTTGAACAAATCAGCAAGAGCAATATATAAATCATTCTTTTGTTTCTGATACCTTACTTGCATTTTACTGACAAATTTTATATCTATAGTGCTTCTTGATTTTCTAAAACCACATTGAATCTCTGATACCCATTCATTTTTAACTGAAAACAATTTATTCAACAAAATTCTTGGAAAATACTTTTGTTGTAATGGACAATTATTCCATGATAATTACCACAATCTTGTCTATTTTCTTTGTTTTTAAAAATTGGAGCAATTTACCATCCTTATATGGCAAAACTTCATGAGTCCAGATATATCTAAAAAATTCCAGTATTTTAAAACTAATATTGCAATCTTTCCACTTTTAAGATTACAAAGACTGTTATGATTTTAATAAGCTGGAGATCTTTTTCCAAATCTAACTAAAAAATATATCATTAAAATTCACTTATCAATTCTTGTATGATCAAAATACTCTTTTCAATTGTTCAAAATATTATTATCATTATATAAATTAAGTCCATTGGTTTATATGTTTTATGTGCATCAAAAAATATCTAGAATGACTATGTTCAGCAAAAATCTATATATTTTTTGTAGTTTTAAACTACCAATCATTTTTAAGTCTTCTCATTAGTTGTTGAACTTTTGCTTTCAGATCTTTTATATTAATTATAAAATGCCACATTTATTCTATTATTTTGTCAAGCAGAATTAAATCAATAATATTATGATAAATTGTCAGAAAACCAATTGTGATTCTTTTATAAGTGAACTCCCAAAATAGATTTACTTATACACAAACACTCCTTAAAAGAATTATGTTTCCATAATATGACAGTCCAAAATTAACAATTTTAGTGTTTAATAGCTGCTAAAATTTACTATTTATAGTAGATTCTTATAAAGAATGAATATCATTTTTTTTGTAAATATTTTAATCTTATATCATACTAAACTATGGTCTGATCAACAATATAAGTTTGTGATTGCTTATGTAATGAGAAATTCTCTTGTATTTTGAGTCTAAAATTAATGTAATATATTAAATATCATTGCCTTGAGTGTCCATGTGCATTTGTAGCAATATTTTTGCCTAAACTAGTATTTGTGGCATTATTCGTAAATTTAATAATAATACACAATTAGAATTTACAACCCCAATATTCTTTTCATTTGCTTTTAGCCAAAGACTACTATTTCTACCAATGCATGCATCAGGACCTCCAAGAAGAAAAAAATTGACCTTTCAATGATATTGCTGTTCCCTGAATTCATTGAATCTATATTTGGAGCATAGGCACTGATCAAATTAACTCTAATATCATTATGCCAGGCATGTTTGATAATAATTAATATTTCATTGATACAATATGGAATTCCAATAATAAAAGATACAAGCAAATATAATGTATTGTATTTTTTTCACTGACTGACCTCACTTTCCAAAAAAAAAAATTGTATCCATCTATCTGTTCTAATAAACATTCTTTCTCTGAGATATAAGTTTTTTAACATTACCTATATCAATTAAATTTTTTTACAGTTTGTTAGTCATGAATATAGTCCTCTGTTTTTGTCTTGAAGAGTTTGTATCAAGTAAAATTTGCACATTTCATGTATTTTTATTTAGAAAAAAAAGATTTATATTTGTGATATTTATTTTCAGTACTGGCACTGTCATTTACTACATCACCAATACTGACTTTATTCTTACTGTTCTTTATTATTTCTACTGCTGACTGAAATGAGTAATTTGCCAGGCCCAACAATCTAGACAGACTGAGTATGATAGCCATTTTTGAACACATTTTCTATGTTCTTGCACTTCTATTATAGCCAGAAAAAATTCTAAATATTGCTGTCTAAACATAATTTTTTTCAGCTAAAACTCCTGTCTTACTAAATGTAATTTCAAACTGATTCATTAGTGATTGTACTGCCTTAAGAAAAATGAGAATTAAAAATTTCCAATTATTGCTTTCTTAAATTTTGAGAGCTCAAGCTAAAAGAAATAAAATGGAAGAAGTAAAAAACATCAAAATCAGAAACAGAAATGTTGTGCATGTTATTATAGAATGGAGATATTGCTGTATAAACACATAATCCTATTGTCACAATTATAAGGAGATGTCTGATGACATGAGAACCTCATGATAACTAGGCTCCATAATAATTTAAGTAAATTAATATGAAAAAGAGAAACACATTAAAGACACTTTGTATTAGAAACAGTATTTAGCATTTGATGAACCAATATCCTATCCTACAAGGCATTATGAACTCTTGGTTGAGCACTGTTTGTTTGATAATAATAATTTTACAACTATATAAATAAGTTAGTTTGGCTTTGTTTTTATAATTTTGAATCTCAGGTTATTATCATAAATAGTATAAATGGAATAAGAATAAGTGCTAGATATATGAGTAGAAATTCAGTGTTCCTAAATAAGATCAATAATCTGAAAATTTTAATATAACACTGCTAGCTGGTATTTATTGATTATTCAAGCTTACAAGCAATATCTCTGGAGTAAAGATGTATATAATGAATTACTATTTGAAATGTATGATGTGAACACATATATAGGCTAGATATGGACTAATTACCTGAAAATAATTTGAGTTGGCTTTGAATTTTTAGCTAGATGAAAAATCTTTGATTAATTTATGTTAGATTTGAAATTTAAATCTTAGTCATAGGAGGTAAATACAGTTAAGCACTGTATTTTGAATATATATATATATATATTTATATATATATATATATATATATATATATATATATATATATATATATATATATTGTAATGGTAAGAATTGTCCCTCTATGCAACAAAATCTAGAAAACAGGCAAAATACGCTAAAGCTGATCGAGTATGGATACTGGGATTCAGAATCTGACCAACATTCAAACCTTTCACCTCTACTCAATGATCTAATACCCTATGGATGACACTTCTCAACTTACACAGATATTCAATTTAACCTCGGTCCGGCAGTCACTCAGGGTGCAACAATAAGACTTGTAACTTAACTAATCTAGCACTGATTTAGTCAGATATACACACATAAGACTAAGTGATTAATTAATATATCAATGATTGACCTACATGTAGATAAAATGATGTATGTGTAAATTAAATCTAGAGCTGGAAAAAATGAACTCACAGACAATAATATTATGAAAATGAGTTATAATTTTAAATATTATTAATTTAATAAAACAATAACAAATAGTGAAATTAAAATATACAAAATTATGTGATGAGAATGTGAGATATTATGCTCGCAGGTGTTATATAACTAATGAGATTAATGTTACATATCTCATTATAAGTATTTAATAAAGTGCAGTGTGTATGGGAGTTTATGCCTATATTAATATGCAAATTTATAACTCTTATGTAGTCTGCCAGATCATATGGAACTTAATAGCTAAATTTATATAACTAACTTTAATAGCTCTCATATGGTGTCTATCTATACAATATTAAATCGAGCACATAATTATGCTCAGAGATATGCAGGTTAGTGTGTTAACCTAGATTAGGGTATACACTAATGCTAGATAAGCATTTAATATAAAAGGAAAGAAAACTGGTTTATAATAGGTTTACCTATATATTCTATGGCACATATTAAAGCTCAAGGGTGTGAATGGGTCATTATTCACAGGCTTCAGTCTCCAAAGACTTGGTTTGCCCTAAAACCACTCAACTTGCCACGAATAGGAACATTAGTAGTTCAGAGTGTCAGATAAGCATTAATCATGAATAATCTAGGTTTTTGTGCCCTAGTTCTAAAAGTGGGTGCATTACCTGAACTAAAGTGGATGAGGGTGGCCTCCACCAGCAACTTATTAAAAATCATGCAGCAAGCAGATAATTGTACATTGCGTACATTGTAAGGACACATCTGCAACTTATAAATATATATAACACAAATGTTATATTAGCATGCCTTAAAATTAGATAGCGTTTATTTGCATATCTGTACAATCCAGTTCTCAAATTTAGTATTTCAAATATACTATGTAGGGACAAAATTAATTAGTAAATTAGTTTAATATTATCACCTGCATCTCAACATATATAAATCTAAGGTGGACAAAGCATATTTGCAGGATAATTATGAATAAAACATTAAAATATGCTTTGAGAATATCTCTGTGGCTAGTTCCTATGATGTACGAGTTACATATATAAATAGTTATAATTTATAATTAGAGTTAAGCAAACTACAATCTAAACTAAAGAATGACTGATTATTCCAAGGTTAATACCCAAAACTTAATCAGTAAAATAATAATATGATCTCAAAACAGCGAGTGAGAAAGAAAATTAATAATTCAATTATTTAATATTTATTATAACAAAGATTTGAAATTATCTTTGCAGATTGATAAGCTAAAATTATACTTATAAACACTCACAGTTTCATTTGGCATATTAAACACATATAATATTAAAATGATAAAATCATAGAATAAACTGAGTAGATTGAAAATAGGCATAAAAGGCTGCAGAAAATTATACATTTAGTATAAAATAGATTAGAGTTTTGCATTTTAACAGAGAATTCAATATTATAAGTTTTAGATTCAGACAAGATTTAAACATTAACATTTTATAGCTTTCTTAATAGACTTTTAGAAAAGGTATTTGGAAAGGCAGATTTAATAAATAGCTAGCTTTTAAAAGAAAGAAATGAAAGTCACAGTTTATAAACAGAGCTCTGAGAGAAAATTTACCATTCAGTTGTTTTTCATTGCAATTAGTTCTAGAGCACTTGGGAGGGTATTAAGTTGACACTTTTGATGATGATTTAAAGTTAATAGAGATTTTTCACAGGCTGTTGTGCTGGTGTATGGCATTAGGTTTTATCGGACCAAAGTTCTCCTCCATTTCTGGTCAAGGAGAGGGGTGAGTTATTGCCATTCTACTCAACCATTTTTAAGATAAAATGGGTGTAGGTTCTGCTTACAACTCACTTATTATATATTGTACCGGTCGAAACCCACCACCACCGCAAGTCAAATCGGATTCAAACTCAGCTGAACCAAAACTGAATTCAAACCCAACTCAACAGCTCAGATAGCAGAAATCGACGGCACAGTGCTATGCGCCAAGAACTAGCTCATCGGTTGGTGAGGACTAGAGACCCTTTTACAGACACGGATATCTAATAATTAATTACTTTGAATACTTTTTAAATCGAATCATATGTATGTTCGGGTTGCCAACACAGACAGCGAGTATTAACATTTAAATAATTATAAAAAGAATGATGAACTAAGAAACCAAGTATGTTAGAAAATATTTAATAATAATAATAATTTGTTTTGTTCAATAAAATATAGAGTGCATTAGTTACCTCTAGTCTTTAAAAGAATTTATAAACATAATAAGAGTGGCGGTCCTTATCATATGCCAACAAGTATTACACAACATGGGATTCTATGTCTATGCCCCTGATGAGAAATATAAAGGCAGATAAAGGTATTCATTAAGAATGGAAATGATTGTTCTAATTTTATTACAGTGGAATGTGAGATTTATTTTCACATTCGGAAATCTATTCATGAAGAGCAAAACGTACTTTAAGGCATAACTTTAATCTTGATTTGAAAACTGATTTAAACTAAATATATTTGAGAATTGGTTCGACTTTAATTTAAATCACTTCATCACGAATTACGAGCACGGAGCGGGTTTTACCGGGACAAAGATGCACGGTACTGACGAATTACAAGGCAGAGAGTAAAATTGAAAGATGATCGCTAGTCGATGATCGAAGTCCTATGGCGGCTTGCATTTGGCAAGTCTTATGCCCTTTGACTAATGAATAGGAAAGGAAGTACTGTCTTCCTTGAGAAATTTAAATAAGAGAATATGATCACCGACCAGCCTAACGGAGCGGAAGATGGCCCTATGTAAGCAACGTTTGATGATGATGACTTGATAGTCATCGTTGAAAAATAAAACCCACGTAGAATGCTCTACGTGATGACTTGACCAATTAATTAAAGTCAAACGAGCTTTTATCAAACTATTTTAAAACATTTATAAACTGTATTAATTATGCCCTAATATCGTGCCCTTCCTGAATATTAATATAAAATAACAAAAGTGGAATTAAAATACATTTAACCCTTTATCGACCCTTTTTGCAATAAAAACATTTAAGGTTATATTCGAATAAATATATATATTAGTGGAACAAGAAATCAATATTTTAACATTTTGTGAGTATATAAACACTTGTAACTTAGGAGCTGGGGACATAGGTGAAAAATGGAGCTAATAATTTATTATTAGCCAATTATAAAAATAGTAAACATGTAATATTTTCTTTCGACTTGATGATTAATAGAACTTATAAATTTAGTTCTAATGGGCGAGAATAACTATTTAAAATTTATATTATCTTATTTGCGTGAGGCAAATGGAACAAAGGAGCTCATCGAGTTGAAAGATTATTGGCATATAATTTTAAATAAACGACATTAATAAAGCATACAAATATATATATTAAATGAACCGCCAGGTAAGAAAAGAAAAGTTTAAAGACTAGAGATTGAAAGAATTACAATATAAATTTATAGTAGCATTTTATAAAGATTTTTACATTAAAGAATAAAGGAGCTCTTAATAAGGAGTGTAGAATAAAGTTCGAACTGGCCAGAAAGTTTAACGTTCATTAGAGAAATATATTACCCTTTCGTGCTTGTCCTTAAGTTACTCCTCCAAGTTGTTGAAAATGTAGGCACCATTGATTGATTATTGGAACAGCATTTTAGTAGCCTCCATAATTTTAGCAGAATGATCGGTCCAGAAAAGATTCAGCAGCTCCATCGAAGATTTCTAGGGACTTTAGGAACCGTAGCCAGATCCCTGATGTTCTAGCCCTCTATCATGATGAAATACAATTTTTATATGCACAGAGTTCACTGCATTACTCTACAACAAAGCTAGTTTTTTTCTCCTGACTTTTCAGGGCTATATATACTGTTCACTGATGCCTTCTGGCTAGTGCTCATTTTATTATCAATGTGTTTTTTTTATAATTAGTTGTTTTCAAATACATTCCTTCAATAAGGCTTTCAAACTAATTTTTGAATTCCTTTCCTAATTAGAAAATGAATTCTTAAAATCTGAAATGATTTTAATTAGAAATTGAATTCTTATCTTTTTTAATTAATAAAACTTTACTGTTGTTTTTGAGAATTTGAAAGCCTATGGAAAGAATGTAGCTTTTAATCTCAAAACTTTTACAAATTATTTTAAAGGTGAAAAAAACAAGTATTCCCGATGCAATGAAACTTTCGAACAATTATATATATTTAATACTTACAAATATATATATACACAATCCACGCAATTTAATATATATAAATTCATGAATATTTTATCATGAATTTATTTAGAGAATTGATCAAATTTAAACTAAACTAATTAATTTTACTACGCATTTGAAACAAGTTAGTCATTATGGAAATTAGCATGGATTAAACATATAAAGCCCCATTGCATCGGAAATTTAAGGTTATCACTAGGGTAAACAACATGAAGCCAGGATCGAACTCAGATCTGACTGCTTCAATATATGATCGATCCTTGGTGACAAAACTTTAAGTATTTATACTTTTCAAACTCTGGCCACCTGTTAATTTTTACGAGCTTGTCCCTAGCTGAAAAGTCCATTTATTTATTTTAGCAAAACATATTTAATAGCCACAACTAGTAGAAAACCCATTTATTTATTTTAGAAAAACATTTTTAATTATGACAACTAATTGAGATTTTGTTTTTCTGCATATTTTGTTATTAACATTTTACATTTATAAAATCAAGTCCACATTATTTTAGGACCAATGCGTGACCTACTTTGAAAATTGTTTCCAAAAATCAAATGTTATTTTGACAAAGTTACTTTCATAATTAGTAAAAAACTAATTTTATAACCATACTTGCAGAATAACAGGAAATATATGTATACGATTTCAATAATACAACAATAAAATTGGCTAAATAATTTAACTAAAATATTTCTTAAAATAAAAATATTTATAAAATGAATATATATATATATATATATATATATATATATATAACAATAATTTAAACTAAAATATTTCTTAAATTAGAAGTACTTATAAAATGGATACATATCTGTAATATATACATATACTATTAAATTGCAGGCTTATCATTTACACATATATATACACGATTCTGCATACATAGTAATTTGAGGTTTAAATGGGTACTCTGAGAGGGTTTAAACCTGGCATATAGATAGATGTGTAGATAAAATACATGAAACAGGTGGGCGCATAAATCTGACTGTTTCATATATATATATATATATATTCATTTCAAAGCAAAGTTAAGATTTCTTCATGTTTTCTTCAATTTCTCTAATACTTAGATACTCATCCATATGATACCAGTAAACATTCTTATTTTATCCACTCAGACTACTTGTTGTTTCTTTCCAGATCTTTTATTATTTCTTGATCAAATTTAAAATTTCAATTACTCCAAACATTGTCATCTTTTGTAGCATATATATGTTCACCACTTCCACTTCATTTTAATTTGTTATTATTATTCCTAACATACATCTCAACACACCTTATTTTTCTTATCTGAAGTCTCACATTCATAAATAAGAACTCTTAAAATACATATATTAAAAATCTTCTTTCTCAAAAACTTAGGTATATTTCCTTGTAATATTAAAATGTTTATATATCAGAACTCTAAAGTGGACTTCTACAAGATTATTTCAATTAAGGACTGCCTGCATTCTAGAGACATCCCAACCATCAGACTGTCAATTTTCCTGACATTCTCTGTATGGTTGGCCAGATGTAAGAAACAATTCACTCGGCTTCTTCCAGATGTTGATTCTTATTTTCTACAAACTCTTAAAAACTTAAAGACAGAGACAGAATCTTATCTACAAAATTTTTATATGAGAAAACTTGGAAACTTTTTCAGCTTCCTAGATAAGGTCCTTGATGACCAAACTATCATGTATTAATTCATTTAGTTTTGTCCTTTTTACCATTATGTTATCAGGTAATTATTTATTATGCCTATAGTTTAAATGTAATATTTATTCTTACCCAATTATGTCATTTGTAAACATATATTATTTGTTTTAATAAAGTTATTTTAGAATATTAAATCATTTCAACCAAAAGTACTCCAATCCATGTTTAATGCTATAATTCATTTGATCCATTATATCGCCATTTATATTAATTAGTCCTCAAAAATATTTATACTTGTTGACTTCTTATTCAAAATCATTTGAACTACCTTTTTTTTAAAAAAGAATTTTCATTGCACATCATTTTAATCTTTTTAGTATTTATTTTGAGTTCTATTTTTTATTTTTATCTGACAAGTCTTGCAATATTTCTCAGAGCTCTGAAGCATCATTTGCAAAAACAATCTTATTATTTTCAATATTTAAGTAACTTAAATAATCATCATTTACTTTTACATCCTCAGATTTGCATTAACAAAATACTTCTTGTAAAAATACTGCAAAAAGTTTGGCAGATATAAAATCATTCACTGCATAAACATCTATATGTCAACCTTCTCAGTATTACCATGTAATTTAGTAGCTACTCTTGCATTTCAATAAATATTTTCCAGAATATGACAATATCTCTGTCTATATTTGATGATCTATAATTAAAAAAAAAACACAAAAATGCTTATAGAATGAAATACATTTTTAGAGTCTGTAAATCCAAAGCATAATGGTAATTTATATTGATTTGTTATTTCAGTAATGTATCCCAATGCTTGATTGTGAACCACTATGCTAAAATCACTTTAAATATATTTTTCTTTTGGTTGATCAGAAGAAAAATTTGACTTAAGATGTCATGTTTATGTGTGTGTAATAAAAAATAAATCATAATCTCAACACCTATTAATTCATGACACATCATTAATCAGTATTAAAAGCTGCATTATATTTCAATTAGTATAGTTAGCGCAGTGACTTTCATCTTAGTCAACCCTTTTATAAGCCCTTTAGTAATGATAATAATTTTCAAATACCCATTTATCTAAAAGTATAGGATTTCCAGTTGAATTAATTAATGAAGAGATACTTTAAAAATTATTTTAAGCATAATTTCAATGTGAAAAATTTCAAGTTTTATTTCACTCATACAGAAAAAAGTCACATTTAAAAATTAATCTGTTAAAAATATATATTAATAATATTTTTAAAAATTAGACATCAAATATGGAAATAAAAGAGGGCTAAGTAAAGAATTTCATGTATAATGAGCTAGAAAAAGCAATGTTGAACAGAATTTAAAAGAATAATTTACATCAATATGAATACTATAGCATTATTATAAAGAAGTAAGTTGAGCTGTATACTTTACAGATAATATTGTTCAGAATTTGGACATTAGAATACTGCATTTCTAGAAAAGTCATAATTATCAATAAAAATAATTTAATGAAATAAATGAATGCCATTTCAAAAATTTGTTTTTGCTAACTACTACAACATACACTGAAAATTAAGACAATATCAAATTTCCAGTAGAAATTAAGATGAAAATTTTTAATCTATTGATTGTTAACAGTTTTGAATAATTAAATGCCACACATCTATAATTTTTAAAAATCTATTTTATATATGCATATTTAAATAACACCTAAATAATATATTTTACAAGAAATAATTTTTTTCTGTATAGACTCAAAGTAAATAACCCTGCTGTTTTATTGAATAGTCATTAATTTTTTTATTTCCAATGATTTGACCTATTTATGCTCAAGTCAAAAATAAAGTAAATATAAATAATAAATTTCAATGATTATTTAATAATAAAGAAACAATGAAAATGCATAAAGAAAAAAAATTAAACATTAATAATAGGAAAATAGAATTGCTGTATATTTTACTGCAAATGAAAGTAAGATAAGAAATTGATGAAGAAATTATTGCTAATATACATATTCTTATAAACTTTTAAATAAGTAATTAAATTAATCTCCAAATACTTATAATTACACTAAATTTAAATCACTATAACAGTTATTAAAAAAAAAGAAGAATGTGTAATATCAAAGTCTTTAAATGTTTAGTGAATAATAAGCTTGTCAGATTGCTGAAGAGTTTCCAGCAAGGTCTGAAATTTTTTCGACTATATCTCTCATAACCAATACAATTAATCATCTAATTATGGGCCAAACACTGATTTCTAGCTATTTTTAACTAAAGTATAAAACGAAAAAAAAAAATCAGTTTTTTTTTTTTTTTTTTTTGTAAAGAAATTTGGATGGATATTTGCCTAAAGGAAAACTTTCACCCATGCACACATATAATTAATTATAAGATTGCTATACTTTTTTTTATATAATATCTATCTTATTATATTTATGGGTCTATATCTAGTTAGCTAGCTGGCTAACTATATTTATCTATGTATCTATCTTTTTTCTTAGCTATCTATGTGTCCATTCATTTATCCACTTATCTATTAAGTTATTTATATCTATCTGTTTGACAGTTTATAAATTTATTTATCTACTTAATTATCTGTATAGCCATTCATTTATCTACGTATCTGTCTAGGCATATTTATATATTTGTTTGATAGTCTATTTGCTTATTTATCTATTATCTATATCTCTATTTATATTTCTATCAGTTTATTATTTATAACATTGACTATTTATTTATTTATCCATTCATTTATTCATCCATCCATCCATCCATTTATCCATTCACTTATCTGACTCTCCATTTATTTATATATCCATCCATCCAGCTATTTATCTATTTATCTATCTGTTTATCTGTTTATCTATCCATGTCTATCTGTCTATCTTTCCAACAGTATAACCCTATCAATTTATATATATATATATATATATATATATATATATATATTCAGGCATATATATATATATAGGCATATATATATATATATATATATATATATATATATATGCCTGAATGTCTACCTATAACTATTTACTTATCTATCTAATTCATTTATTTATCTATATATTTATCTAGCTTGTTATCTATTTATCTATTTATTAAGTGACCTGTCTATCATTTAAATAAGTAAATATCCATATTATTATCTATTTAATTATATATCCATTTGACCATATCTCCCTGTCTGCCTATCTATCTATCTAGTAATTATTCGTTTAAATACAATAGATATCTTTTTATATATTTTATATCACAAGAAACTCAAAACATTATTAATATATTAAGTATATATAATAAAATAATATTATATATCTATGTAAGCCTCATCAGTAAAGTATGAGTACTATGTTTTACTTGCTGCCAAATATACCCTGAAATTAATAAATGAGCTCTCCCTCTGGAAATAGTATCTAGCAGATCAATCTGATTTTTATGTAATCAATAATACACCTTGTTTAAATCTTCCAATGCTCTGAGCAGTTTTGCTTGCTGCACATATGTATGATTTGTATTTTTTTTCAGCTGTAATTCATCTGGATTCATTTTGATTTTTTTTTGGATTTGTTTTTAAACAATAATGAAATGTGTATTATAATTTTTTTCTTTGTGATATTTTTTTACAATTGTTATTTTGATGCCCATTAACAAAATTAATTTCTTTGACTAATAGGATTCAATTTGTTGTGAACTATATATAATGTCAAGTGTGAAAATTTTCTGACATTATCTGTACTTGTCCAATGATGTTTCTATCAGTATCTAATTTTTTTCCTGTTTATGACTTTTTCTATAACTTTTAATTTTTCTAATTAGATTGCTTTAGTTTAAATTGTTATTTATGATTTCTAATCATTTATGTACATTCAACAATATTTCCAAGCCACTGTTGATTTTTATTAGAACTGAATATGTTAACTGAAAACATTATTTGGTCACTATATCTAACATTTGTATTTCTAATATTTACTCATGAATTGTTTTTTAGCTAATTTTAGATGTTGAGTTTTTTTCTTCTGTCCAAGTTATTTTTATACTTTCTTATCAGATGAACTACATTTCTATAATTTTCTGAATTGTTCTTTTTTTATTTGCTAATTTTTGATGCATGTCCTAATTTTCTGTAATGCCTACATTCAATTGATTCTTATCTGTTTGTCTTTTGCAATTTTTTGGTGACATTTTTTTGTGTGTTTAAAATACTTGTGTAATTGTAACTTAGGTCTTGTATTAATCTGAACCTACTTTGACTGGTCAACAATTGTTACTGTACAGCATGTTATATTAATAAGTCTCATCAGTCATGATTCACTGGAACTATTCCAATAGAGTTTATTTTAAATGGTTATTGAAAACACAATTATTTGCCAATGTTGCAATAAAAATTGAATGTGAAATATTTTCACTTCTGGTTTGGTGGCAATTCTGAAAATTAAAGTGTAACTACATATTTTTCAGGTCTGGATTGAAATAGTTCAGTAGTAAATCTTTTAACAATTTGACATTTTCTTTTGGTTAACATGATGAGAGTTTTTGAGAATGCTCAACCTTCATTACTGTATAAAATCTTTATTATATACTAAAACTTAATCAGTAGATTTGATTTCTTTTTAGTTTAACTTTAAAAATAAGTAATATTCTGAAAAATCACATGTGATGTTGTCATCAACCAGAAAACAATTAAAATGTTTTTATTTTATGTTTTTTTAACAGGAATAAAATAAGATAGATGTATGATAGGTATATAAAAATATACTTTAAAATTTGATAATTTAAATGAATCATAACATATTCTCTGATTCTTAATAAATTTTTCTGTTTAGACAATATAATGCTCACTTTATTTTTACTACTTTGTTATCAGTTATACAACAGACTCTAAAATATTTCTCTTAATTCTTCCTTTTACTTATTTTATACCACCATTTTGTTTATATTTATTCTATACTTTTTAGGATTTCCATCATATTGACAGAATATTTTTAAAATTCTGTCTCAAAATCCTCAAGGACTCTCATATCATCAGAAAATCTAATACAATAACCCATCTACCTCTATTACAAGTTCATCATTTTTATAAAAAACAATTAATTTTACTCTTTATTTAAATATAAATGAAATAAAAATAATGCATTGAGTTTCTATATATTAAATCAAACCACTACATTAATTCAAACTGACATTTTCTTTGTATCTTTTTTTAATTGTTTTCATCTAGTTCAATTTTTTTCATGTCTCAATTTATTTTAAAACTCTTTACATGTATTTTTACTTTATAATGAGTTTTCCAGAACAAATCACATTTGGTTTATTGAGTAAAACTGTTTGTTTAGCCATAATTTTTGTGCTTTTGATCTTTTTATTATCACATATAATCATTTAAACTATAACATAAACCTTTGTTGCAAAATCTTTTCACTCTTTCATGAATAACTTCCATTTTTTATTTGAAATTACTTTTATCTATTCTGTTTTAAAGTTTTTAGCTGTTAAAATCAAACATTTCTACTTTATATAATCTTAATTGTTAGCATGATGCATTTGTTGATTATTCCAGCTTTTTATAATTTTTTAAATCTAGGTCTACAATAACCAAATTATAATCCAAATTTATATCAGTTTCATGAATTCACATTAATTTTATTACTTCTCATAAATCCATTCTATTATCAAAAATTAATTAAAATATGTTTACATCTTTTGGATTTCTTCTGTATAAATTATTCTACATTTTTGTACCATATGGACCATCTTATCACAATTTGTTTTTTTTTTTTTTTTTGTTACAAAAATATCAATGTTTTGCCACATGAAAAAAAAAATCAATCTTGTGTTTTTATTATTTTTATCTTCTAATCTTTACTCTCTTATCACTAATAATTACTTTACTATATCATCTCAAATTATTTTAATCTCCTATTTGCTATAATATTTTTTAATTTTTTTGAAAATTACTTTTTCACTTTTTTATACATGATTTTAATCTCTTCTTCATACTGTCTACTCAGTGATATGTGTGCATCTATAATTATAGAATTGATTGGAATTATATTAGTCATAATAATCAGAAATATATGATTTATAGGAATGATATTTGTAAAACTGTCTTGTCTACATCATTCTGATCTTTAAAATATCCAGAATAGCATAGATAAATATCTATTATGTTATTTGTTTTATTACAGACTGTGTCCCATCTTCATGAAGTTATATTTTACATACCTCCCTTTTTATATATTTATTTTTAAAGAATTTTTATAGAAAGTCATAATTTGTTTAAAGTACTTAATTTCTGGAATGCCTACTTTAACAGTAGGTTTTTTCCAGGAATTTCAACTGTACCACTTCTAGATTCATTTCTGTGAGCATTAATTTCAATATAACATAAGAAGCAAGTGGTAGTTAATTTTGTTTTATTCACTTACCCTTAGCTAGTCATTATATATTGAAATTTCATTTCTAAGTATATGGTAATAAGTAAAACTTTATGGACATATTAATATATACCCTATATGTATGTTTGTGTGCATATTGATATACTTCTTTTATTTTATTTTTAATCATGCAATAAAAGGGAAAAAATCCCTGCACACATTCAAGAACTTTAATGAATAATCAATCTCTTTGACAATAAATATAAAAATTAAAATTTATATATCTACCACTATTATTATTTATTATTGACGTTCAATATTTTTTATAATACACTTCCAATTTGAATTCTGCTTTCTATTCTTTTCCTCTCCTTTTTGTCATATGTTACAAGATTAGATTATTATTACCATCATTATTATTGCTCATATTATTTTCAAAGTCATCCAAGACTGTTCATTTGGAATTGATTTTAATCTCTTTAATTGCATCTTTAATTTATTCATCCAAAAGAAAGTCAACTTTGCATCTTCTAAAACCTTAATTATTTCCACTAACAGGTGAGGCCAGTTTGTTATTATTATCTATAGATTCGGTGTGATACATTGAAATTACTCATAGCTAATTATCTAAACAACTTATCTTTTAATAATGATAACTAACAAAAGTTTAATCAGTATAAAAAATAGAAATAAAAAAAAAGATTTTTAAATAAAAATAACACAAGATTTATTTTTAATTTTTGTTTTCTAATTAAAAAAAAACTAAATAAATGCATATCAAAGCAAAACAATTTTTATTAGTTTTATTTTTTTGAAAAAGTTTTTCTTTCAATCTACAAATGATTTTTTGATCTGTTTAGAAATTTTATACATTTATATTTTTAATGAAAATCTGAAAGTCTTTTTATTTTAAAAAAGATAGTAGTCTTCAGATTAACCCTTTATTTACAGCATTCTTAAGTATTTAACAATTAAGTTTTCCAAAAATTTATTTAATTTTTATATTTTCTTTAAATATATTTATATAGTGCAAAAGGTATTAATTTAATTAAGCCAAAAGAATGCAGTTGTTGTTTTTTTTTTGTACACAATATATTAATTTTAAATTTTAATTAATGCACGTAATTAATCTCAAAATGGGCGTCTATATAAAATTAATTACACACATAAATATAACTTTAAATACATTTTCTTTATAAAGGCTAAAAAAAAACGTTATATTTTTGTGCATGGTTAAAATAAAACTAATAAATATTAAAAACATACACACATCTTTAGATGTCTTTGCGAAAAAAATTTTAAACCTGATTAAAAGAAATTAAAAGAGCAATCATGTTTACATATTCTGGAGTTGAACATGTCTTAGGGCATGATAGGTGCACTACGATAGTATTACATTGCCTTTAATTTGTTATGGTAATTGTTATATACATTTACGTCAGAAAAAAAGAAAATATTAACAGATATTTTATTAACTTATTTTAATTCCAACTGAATGAATGTGTATTAATCATTTCATATGTAAAATAAATTTATTTTAATAATTTCTTCATACTTTGTGGTATTTTTAATTTCTTTTTTAAAATTTGCATTTATAATTACGTTCCAAAAAATTTAGACACTTTTTTATAAACCAAAACTCATTATACAATTTACTGAAATTATTTGTTTATTTATACTTCGTTATGTTCGTTTGAATTGTGAATAGTCATGATAAATTGAGATAAAAAAAATAGAGAAATATATTTATTATTTGTATAATGTTTACTTATAAGTATTAAACATAACTCTACACATCAGCAGTTAAATTTAAATATATAAAAGTTAGTTTTAATACTTGAAAGTATTTTTAAAAAATATAAATGAAACATATAATAGAAATACTACATGAGATTGGAAAGTTTTTATAAAAAAGAATATAATTATATTCTGCACATTTTCTTAATTATTTAATGTTAATACATATTTTATTAATTATAATTTTTTGTTATAAATAAATAAAAAATTATTAGATATTTTCGTTTTCAATTTTAATTACTATCTTTATTTTATTTTAGTTTTATTCTGTGACAATGAAACAGTATATAACATTTGCTTTTATTGTTATAATATGCAATTGGGTTTTTGGTATAGTGATAGATGTTAAATATATATTTTAATTTTCCAAACAATATATATTAATATTCAAGCATATTTCATACATTAAGATATATAAATGTTGATAATAGTTTTTATAACCCCAGTATTCAAAATTTGCATCTAAGATTATATTACACTTCTTTTTTAATAAGCTGATTGCTATAAGTTGTTATTGGTAGTGAATTATATTACCTGTTAAAATAAATACTACTGAAATCAATAATTAGTAGTACTTTTAAATAAATTTAGTGGTGTTTAAACATGAAAAACTTAATTAAAAAAACAATAATAATGACAGGGAAAATAAATGAAATTAAAAAATATGGAGAAAAAACAAACAAACATAGACATATATAAGTTAATTTTTTTTACAGAAAATAAAGTTAATAATCAAGGTAATGATATATTTATGTTAATTTTCTATAGAAAATAGGCTTAATATTCAAGATAATGATATATGTGATTATTGATTATTGTTAGTCCAAGCATGCTATTATCTTAAAAGTTTACACCATAAATTTAATGAGCTTTGATGTTAATAACTACATCACAAAATAAATGAATTACTGAATTGCCCTAATTATCCATAATAACACAAATTTAGTTATCACAGACAAAAAGATTTAGGCAGATAATACATATTTTTTATAACAATATTAAAAGATTAATTCAACAAAAGAATACTTTGTATATAGTAAAAGTATACATTTTCTACTTAGAAATATATTGTATGATTAAGAATGTTTTTAAAATAAGACAAAAGAGCACAAACATATTTACAATTAAAAAATGATCAAAATCATTGATGTGATGTGTCATTAATTCAAAATTTATTATAATATATTATAAAAATGAAACAATAACAACAAAAATAAATTTAAAAGTTAGCAAAAAAAACTAACTTAAATTAAGTAGAAATATTATTGTAAATTTAATAATATTTTATTTAACCTAATAATGCTTATAAAATATTTAAAGAAATTATTAAAATAATTATTTTAAAATAGTAAATATTTATTATATCAAAAATACAATAAATCTAAAAGTGAATATTTATTGATAATAACAATTTTGTGAGTTTTTTTTTTTTTTAAAAGAGATAAAGGTACATCAAATGCCTAAACAATAAAGATGTAGCAGATGATTGGAATTACACAATATTAATATTTTAAAAAAGTGATAAAGAAGACATTAGAAATTACAGACTTATCAGTTTTTTTATCAGTTTTATACAAAACTTTTACAAAGATAATTATACCTAGTCTACAGAGAACTTTTGATTTTAACCAACCAAAAGAACAAACTGGATTTAAAAGTGCTTTTAAGGTGGATTATATCCAAATAATGAGAGAATTTATAGAAAGGATCAATAATTATAAGTTGTCATTATGCTTTACATTTTCAGATTATGAAAGGCATTTGCTTCTATAAACATTTCTTTAGTGGTTAAAGTTTTGAATATTCAAAGTATAGATCCAGGATATTTTTATATTCTGAAGAATATTTATAAAAATGCAACAGCAACAATTAGATTACATAATGATACTAGCAAGTTTTAATATTAGAAGGGTATATGACAAGGTGATTCCATATCTCCAAAACTTTTTACAGCAGTTATGCAGGAAGTATTTATTAGATTAATATGGGAAGCTAAAGGAGTAAAAGTAAATGGAGATTATTTAAGTCATTTAGATTTTGCAGACAATGCAATTGTTTTAGCAAATAGTGTCTCAGATCTTCAGAGAATGTTGCAAGAGTTATCAGATGAAAGTAAGAAAATAGGACTAAAGGTAAATATTAAAAAGGCTAAAGTTATGTTCAATGGATTTTAAAATAGGCAAAAACCTCACTATACATATTGCCACATTGCAAGCTAGAGTAATCAATGGATGCCATTTATTGCCTACTCATCCAATAGCCCCAGAAAGTTTCTGGCTTGTGGCCTTCATCAGTGAGGAGCTTTGGATCTGAGAGCACAGTACCTATATCTTAAGATCTGATGCAACCCTCCAGCATCCACCTTTTATCTCTACTTAACTACAAAACTATGAGTCTTAAATTGAAAACACCTTAATATTTTCAATCCAAGCCCATCAGCTTATATATTCATAAATAATGGTGATCATGTGATGTTTATTGGCTTAAAACCAATCCTGCCTAATGGGATATTGGTGGCTATGGTTATTGAAGAACAAAAGACATAAAAATGTATGGTTACTGAACTGAGTTCAGACATATTTGACTCTATAAGCTGATGGGCATGGATTGAAAATATTAAGGTGTTTTCAATTTAAGACTCATAGTTTTGTAGTTAAATAGAGATAAAAGGTGGCTGCTGGAGGGTTGCATTAGATCCTAAAATCTAGGTAAAAGTGCTCCCAGATCCAAGGCTTCTCACCGATGAAGGCCACAAGCCAGAAACTAGTCCGGGGATATAGATGGGAATTTTATGCACATGCCTTCTCATATCCATTGATTACTCTAGCTTCCAGTGTGAAAATATGTATAGTGAGTTGTTTGCCTGTCTTAATAACAGTTATAAGCAAGCAATAGAAATGGTGATCATGTGATGTTCAATGGGTTTTTTGAAAAGAAGAAAATAAAGACTGATAATGATGAGTTAAAAGAAATTAACAAATATAAATACCATGATCAGATTATTACTACAGATGGAAACATAATGGTTTGTAAATAATCATAGAATTAAACTTTGTTGGAATGTTTTGGTAGAAATAACTTAATATTAAAATGAATTATGCTTATGTGTTTGAAAAGGAAGGTTTTAAATAAATGTGTGTTACCAGTAATTGCTTATGGATCTGAGACTTGAGCACTTAATAGAAGAGCAATACAGAGACTTCAAGTCACTCAATGAAGTATGAAGAGATTCATCCTAGAAATAACAATTAGATACTGCAAATGAAATACATGATTATGAAAACAAACAGGAGTTCTGACATTATAGAAAGAATTAATAAACTGAACAGGAATTGAGTAGGAGGTATTTTTAGAGGAGATGATAATATATGAATAGTTAAAATCATAAACTGAATTCCAAGCAATTATAAAATAAGGGAAGATGCTGTGTTGATCTGCATAAGAGACATTAGAGATGGGAGAATATGTATTGAACCTGGAGAGATCTTTATTCTTCTGTGGATTGATAATGGTTTAAAATGATGATAATGATACCAAAAGTTTAAGCATTTAGAAGAATTATGTATTAACATCATAAACAATTATATTTTTTAATGTAAGTGTATTTTTATTCAACTAACCAAACAAGATTAAGTTGATGCATCTAATAATAGCTAAATATACTGACCAATATTAGATAACTAGTTGAATTGGATATAAGTTTTGTTTATGAAAGGAATAATACTTAATTTGTTTATTATGTGATCATTTTTAAAATTTATCTGGAATGTTTTTAAATTTCATATTATAGGATTAGCAAAAAAATAATTTAATCTTATTTTAACTGGGTCCTCCAAATAATCTTATTTTTGCTGGGTTTATTGTTCCTTTTGGCCTTAATACTATACAACAGGAACAGACTGGCCTTCCAAGCAGAGAGGAGAATACCATTGATAGCATAACCATCAATGATATTGACAATAACACAACCACATTTTCTGACTGTGATCCAATTACTGCTGAAACAAATTCATGCCATTCAAAGCATTTTATTTATTTTGAGAATCAAACTCTGATGCCAGCAAACCATATGTTATGTAGTCAGCATGCTTCAGATGACAAGTACACAGTCTAATGCTTGACATATCTCAGACCAGCTCATATTCTTTACTAGGGTCCAGCAGAATTAACTTAACACCTATAACTTTTATCTCTTTAAATAAATGACAATGCAATGATAAGAGAGAGAATGAACCAAATAATACTTAAACAAATATTTTTTATTTATACACACATATATATTTAACAGAATATCATATAATAAATTTGACATAAAATATAAATGATTACTTTCAGGCTAAAATTATGATAGTCCTGTGTTAAAGTTCATTTAAAATAAATATAAAGAGTCTATAGACAGTAATAAAAATATATTTACCAGGTTTTCATGATTGTCAATCCGATTGGTTGGCTTTTTGGTCTCCATCAGTGATGTTGGGGCTTGTTTTCCATTTCTTTGTCTTGACAATGGGAGAGAGTTTTTGGCAGCATCTATTTTACAATTTTGGTGTCAGTTTCCAGTGAGAGTTTAGGTGGGCAGTTGATTTTTAGATGAATTCGGACAGGAAGCCCAGTTGAACACTTTGTCTAGCAGTGCTTTCTGGTAGTTCCATGATTTTTGCATTGATTCTGACACAGAAATAATTGATTGGCCTACTACTGCATTTGCAGTTTCCAATTATCTGGATCTCTGGTTGTTTAGATTCTCACAGAAAAACTTTGAGTGGGCATTCAGTCTGAACTGAATAATAATAATCTTAACTGACTTACACATTGAAGACAAGACTAGTTCAATAACAAAATGAATCCCAGAACTGAATTATAATAGCAGCTGCAATTTTTATACTCTTTCTCTCTCATTGTTTTAATTCCTTATCATTATTTGTAAATTTTGATCATAACTTAAATCTGTTTTTAGTTTAATTAATTTTTTACATTTTGTTTTATCTAATTGATTTTTACATTGCACATTATCTAATCTTTTTTTAAATTAATCTACTATCACTTTTATGAGATAGTTTACATGTTTTTTTAAAAGTAATTCAATCAGTAGTCTTTTAAACTAATTACATTTCCAAAAGTTTTCTTTTACAAACAGATTTTATTTTAACTTTTCCTATTATTTTTATATTATAAAAAGAGAATTTTCTTTAAAAAGGAGAGAGTGAGTTAAATCTTTTTATTTAAGATTTTTTCCCCACCCACTCTCAACACTTTATTTAAAAAAAAACAAAACAAAACAATATAACACAATCTTTTTATTTTACAAATTCCATTTTAAAAATCTACTTCTGAAATAATTACCTCTTTAAAATAAATTTAATCATATATATATATATATTTTAAAATTATGAAACAATTAATGCAGATATATATATATATGTGTGTGTGTGTGTGTGTGTAGGTTTTATAACATATATCTCTCACTATATATATATATATATATATATATATGAATGTTTTCATGAGTTGCAGATATAAAAAAAAACACTTTGTAGGTTCATCCATGTAAGATTTTAATTTAAAAACTTCAATGTTTTGCCTTGTTACACAAGCCTTAACTGGGGCTTATGTGGTCAAGTCAGAGCATTATAGTTTTTAAAATAAAAATCTTACAAAAGTGAATCCACAATATATGATTTTTATATATATCCATTTTATATTTAACAGTCTAAAGTTATGAAAGAATGCAATAGACTATCTTTAAAATGTAAAAAAAATGTTAATATCTGCAAAATATTAACAAGCATTTATTATAAGAATAAACTGCCAATTTGAAAATACATGCTTTGTGTGATATATTTTATAAATAAAGTACTGAGAAGAAGAACAAAAATATTATACCATAAAACTGATATGACAAAATATATTAGACTTCTCTAAGATTAGATTGAATCAAACTGTTAGTATATGATTATCTTAAACATTAAGGTCTGAAACTGATCGGTTATTTTATTGTTTTTGAAGTCCCTAGTAAAATAAATTTGTAATTACTAAATATGGAAGAGCAAAATTTTCTAGAATTATATATGTGTAAATAAAAAATATTGTACCAAAACACAAATGCCTACCAGAGAAAATCACTTTGGTAGTCTTCACACATTTTAAAGCTTCAGCATAGAGTAAAATAATTTACTGTAAGCATTGCAAACAAGAAATATTGATCAGACTGTTATGTTAAATATTTTGATTTCCAATGTGAACACTATAACAATGAAATAGTATTGCCCTGAGCACACATATGCATATAACAGATGACTGAAAATAATCTTATAATCAGAAAAATATATAGTTTAATATTTTTGAAACTACTAAAACAGCTTATATTTGCTGGTAGATTATAAAACTATCTTTCAGTCTTACAAAATGTGATAAAAATGTCATGATTTGATTGTCTCTTAATCCAAGCATTGCTCTGCATGAATGTATCAAAACATATTCAACATTAGCATAATGTGATGAAAATATTTTTTTAAATTATAACACTCATATTAAAAGTGGTTAATGTTCTTAGCTATTCAACTTGATAGTCGAATGTTGATTTTAAAAAAAAGTGAAATTATGTACTGTCCTGGTCTCACAAATCACATAATTTAAATATTATGTACATCTAGTGAATCACTTGCACTTTTCAAGCAAAAGCTCATTATGCTTCACACATGTCTCTCAATTACCAATGAAAGACAATATTTTTGATATAATTCATGTATTATACAATTACATCCTGATGTGAACATAACCACTACTTCAGGAAATTAATGAATATATCCAATAACCATATGTTTTTTATTTTATTTTGTAATCTGTATGTATTATTTTTGATTATTATGAACAACATTTCAGGTTTGTGCTGACTGTTACACCATCCAACATTTTATTTCCCACTTTATATAAGGTCTTTCTTTTAGGTTTCTAAATTATATATTTCATGTTGAATTCCAGTTATTCATTGATCATTTTTTGTTAATTTTTAATTTGCAATTTTCCATAGTTAACTGTATTGTATGCAATATTTGATTTAATCATTTATTATGTTCAAAAGTCTCAGATCGATTAGTAAGGTTTATTACAAACATGAAAGAACTTCTATTATATATATATAAGTGTATGAATTATGTATATATAATGCAGGGTTATTCTGAAAGGAGGAAAGAAAATAAATTTAAAGATTCAAGAATTTTTGAATAAAATTTCTCATTTGTTATTATTCTGGTATAGTAAAGTAAGTGAATGAGAATACCTCTTAGGTAAATTAAAATAATAATATAACTAATGTAATTCTATATATTAATTTATCTATTATAAGTTTTCATGTATATTAATAATTTGAGTCAATTATTTATAATTGTTTAACTTCTATCTCATCATCATCCTTCTCCTCCTCCTCCACCTCCTCCTCCTCCTCCTCCTCCTCCTCCTCATCATCATCATCATCATCATTATTATTATTATTATTATTATTATTATTATTATTATTATTATTATTATTATTATTATTATTATTATTATTATTATTATTATTATTATTATTATTATTATTATTATTATTATTATTATTATTATTATTATTATTATTATTATTATTATTATTATTATATTTCAACAATAATCTTTATTAGTCCTTTGGGTTACATGGCATTACATAACATTGATTGCAGGGGTTACAAGTGCAAATCTGATGCCACATTAAAAGTTATTTACAGTCACCAAATTATTCTTGATTATTGTTTTTTTAATTGTTAATCCTGTAGTATACTAGGGAAGCAATTTATAATTTATGTAGCAAAAAATCAAGACATGGGTGCTGTACAAAGAACAAAGTTAATTCAGAGTTGAATAAATTTGGCAATGCGGAGATTGCAATAGATGGGGAGCAAATTCTGTAGTCCAATGGTAGTTGGAATTGAAGGCAGTTAGTGAAGGTGAATTTTATTGATAGTAATGGATTGTACTATTGAATGCTATTCAATGAGGTTGTTGTTGGATTATGACATATTGTAGATTGGATGCTTGTTTTAGTAGTGACCAGGTGTCAGCAAATATATCTAGAGGTGCCATATTGTTCTGCCAGATTTTGATTTGTTGAAGCTTATTGATGAAGGTAGCTGGATGTCTTCTGGTGTTGTTGCCAATGGTGAAGATGCAGAAAGTGCACCAGAAGGCATACAGAGTGAAAGTTGTTGCACATGCTGTGGGGGGATATATCTTTTGATAAGATTGAATTGGTTGAGGGTTTAACATTGCTGAAAGCAATGTTGTTGAGTTTCTTGTGCTGCATTACATAAGGTGAAGAATGGATTTATATTTTTATATAGACACCAATACCAAAGAAAATATGATGTTGGCAATGCATGTAGGTTAAAAAAAACTAGGAAATCGAAAAATTTATGCTCCACAGTCCATCTTTTGAAGGAGTGAAGGAACTGGAGGTTATTGACATCAAGCATGGGAGGATAATCTTTGTTGACCTCCAGATATAGTATAGCATATGTTTGCCTATATGTGTATTTATTAGTCATGGGGAATGTAAGTCAGTTGGATGTTGATAGGATTGATTGGTAAAGTATGGGTAGAATTGTAGCTGATTTAGGGGGAGGTCTATCAATAGGAAACACTTTACAGCAGTGATCATAGTGCTGGGAAATTTTGAACAATTAATGCAATTGAATTTATGGCATTTTGGATATAGAACACGTGGGTACTGTGGAGGCCTAGACATGGACAACTAAGATTTTTAGCTGAGATTGATCCTATCTTCCTGCCCCATAGTAGCTTATTGCAGATGGAGGACATGGCAAATTTAAACAATTTTGAAAATTTAACAATAAGCAAATAATATGTAATCTTAGTCATTATTAGTATATAGAATAGGTGAATTTTAGCATAAAGGGAAAGATAATTTTTGTAGAGGGTGTTGGTAATCTGTGTGGTATTTTATTTAAGCTTGTGTTATAAGGTTTTCTTCATCATCAGTAATCTCATATAAAATGGAAAACTTAAAAAGAGGTTGCCTTTCCAACTGGAATATATGTGTGTATTGTTTAATATATATATATATATATATATATATATATATATATATATATATATATATGAAAAAACAAAAACAAGTTAATCACGTAACCTGCTATCACTTGTTATTTATGTCCAAAAGATGGCGCTATACCAAAACCGCCGAACAAGTGTAAGATTTGTTTTACACTTGTTCGGCGGTTTTGGTATAGCGCCATCTTTTGGACATAAATAACAAGTGATAGCAGGTTACGTGATTAACTTGTATTTGTTTTTTCATAAATGTACCTTTAGAGTTTTCTTGCAATGATATATATTGCAGAGACTTTGATTATATGGTGATTCTGAACTGAGATCAGACCCATATAAATATCT